>JAMKCH010013196.1:0-28027 GCA_023653785.1 Ophioderma brevispina
AGCACTTCATAATAACAAACCTTTGGAATAGACATTTTTGAATAGCCAAATTTGAATAGCCAACCTTGGGAGTAGAGTAACTAATCTTTTAAAAAAGCCAACTTTAGAAATATCCAACCTTTGGAATATCCAACCTTCGGAATATTCACCTTTTGACTAATACCCTTTGGAGCTGCCAGCGTTAGAATAGCAAATTACTGGAATAGGTAACTTTTGTGGAAATTGAAATAACTAACTTTTAACCGTTAGAATATCCTATGTTTAGACATCTCAACCTTTGGAATTCCCATCCTTGGAATAGCCAACCTTGGAATAACCAACTTTTATATAAATAACATGGGAACTTACCAACTGTAGAAAGTGAACTACTTGAAGGCCAACCTTTGGAAGAAGGCAACCTTTGTACTAGCAATCGTTGAAATAAGCAAAATCTTTGGAATAGCAAACCCTTATGGAATAGTAACCTTTGGAATGCATTGTGTGGGAATAGCAAACCTCTGGAATATTAAACCTTTGGAATAGTAAATTCCTTTGAATAGCAAAACCTTTGGTGTCAGCAATCTTTGGAATAGCAAATCTGGATTATCAAACCTTTGGAAAATGGGTAGAAATTTTACTGCATTAGAGCTCATAAACTTGAGTGGATTTTTGGGTTGTTTTGATTGCATTTCATGAGGACCCAGTCCTACTGTGCTTCGCAAGACTCAGTGTCAAAGAAGTTTGCATAATCCCAAAAGGGCTTATATTAAAAAAAAACATCTTCAATAAGCATCCAATTTTTAAAAATAAAAGAAAATTTCTATACAGCTACTAAGCCATCAGATTTTGTATGGTTGAAAAAGATGCTTTGGGGCTATAGTGCCCACTTTTTTGTGTCCAGTTTTGTCCAATTTGAAGTTTGGTAAATATAAAATAAAATAGGTAAGCTCATCATCACATAACTTGCAAAGTGATCAATTTGATTCTCTGATTTCGGGTGTTTTCTGGTGTCTGTCAAATTTAAATATGAGTCCCAGGGCACAATTCACATATCATGTATTCAGAAATTTGCAAGGATTTAGAAACTGATCAAACCTGCAGAAAACAAAGGTTCGTGAATATTCTGCCAACTCTCAATAAGTGGCAGCATAATTGCTAGTATCCTCTTGAGTTCAGGCCGACGACAGTTCAGTTATGAAAGAACTCGGTCGGCGAGAGCTCTCCATGGATGCCCTCAATGAGCGCGTCTATGCTGAGTACAGGAGTGTGTCGGCGCCACAAGACTTAGGAATACCTGACTCTGCTGTTAACCTAATGCTAAGTGGCAGTGATAATGTAGCTTCAAATTCAACAATGAAAGAAGAAAATATCGTTTGTTTCTTGTTCCAAGAATTTTTTGTTCACATTTCCGGTTGGAGTTGATTGCAAGGCGTGATCAGATTGTGTGTATGAATTTGTTGGTTAGAGGGTGAGCATATGTGTCTGTAGATATTGGATGGTGCTATGCTCATTTTCTGGCTTACTTTTGATTCAAAAATGTTAAGGACATTTTAAAAGCCAGTGAAGAATCAGTCAGTAATATTGTGTCACCCCATAGTCAAAGATTTTTCGTTAAAGGGGATTAGCAGGCGATTTGCGAATCTGAAACATCGAAAAACATCATTTTAAATTCTATTTTTATATTTTTGTTTACTGGCATGGAATATGCAAACCATAACCTGCAGTGGTTGGCTTGAAATCCGTTGTATGAAAGGCAAGGCCAAATACTTTTTCTGATTCTGTAATTTCTATAAGTGACATATCAAAATTCCGACTTGAGGATTCGGAAGCCTTCCGGTGAAATATCACGCTTTTCAGCGTGATATTGTGCACCATGATCAATACAGTTTGACCTCAAACAAAACATTATTGGATCTTGGTCATTCGTACTGGTTTAAACTGCAATCAGCTGTTTCGTGCAGTTTTTGAGCCGCTGTCGCTGATGTTCTACTTGCGGGAGACGGTTTAGACAAATTTCCTCAAATACTTATTTCTTTCACTTATTTGGCGGTTTGTTTACATGAAAGCAGTTACGCATGGAACTCCTACACACTTATACCTGATTTCACCCCCCCTACAGTTAAAAACACGCTTTTCCACATTGGCATATCGCTCGCTGATAATCCCTTTTAGTTCTCACCAAGATATTAACTCTTTGATGTTGAGGGAGAGGGGGGATCAACATAAATGACCATACATGGATTTGCTACCAATTATGGGTCTCAGCTCTGACTTCTGGTATTGAATGATCTTGTTATGCAATTTTGGTAAAGAGATGTGTCACTTTTCTGACATTTTCAACATTGCCAGAAAATGTCCTTAATTTGGAGCCAACTGTCCTAAATTTGCTGACAAACATTGGAAGATTTGGGAAAAGAAGGGTAATTATGTTAAATTTGTGTAAAAACTCCATCTAGGTATAGCTATGCTATGGATTTCATTTTTAGTGAAAAAAAAAAATGGATAGAGATGAAAAGATTATCCCTATTTAGCTGTGGTAGATCATTCAGGGTCAGTTACTGTTTCTCATAATGCCAAGGCGTTCCAGGATGAGTGGGGCAGTCAGAGGTTGTCAACCCTCGCTTATCAAAACTAGCATGATTTTTTATGTATTCAGGCATGAGCCTCCATGGACATATACGTGGGGATCGTATGGCTTAACGTTCCTTTCAAAGGACATGATCATTAATTCTTATTACACATTACATCCCGAATTTAGTACCTGATAATCCCAGCAAGTGGCCCTTACTGGACTTGAACTGGGGACCTATGCACCTAAGGTGAAATCCTAAACTAAACAGTGGGTACACGCTCCTTTGTAAATGGCTCCGTTCCAGACTCTCAAAGGCATGTCCCTATGCAAACCAAAATTTGAGACCCTCATATTTACTTTCCAGATGGGTAGAGTAAGCCTCAAGTTCGTAGGGTAGAAGAAGGGGTTGGTGAAAACCTCAAAGAATGTATATGCAAATCATGATTGGCTTTTCATATTCAGGCACTACTTCTGTCTTTTGGCATGCTGTGAAACAGAAAATCTGCTATTTCAAAAAGTGGTGGGCAGTTTATTCACAGCCAAAATGAAAGTCAAAATCCCCGCCGAAATCACAGTTGTAATAAAGGGTTCAGTGCCGCGCGCCTGGAGATTTCAACCCAGGGCTATTATAATCAACATGTGGGTCCAAGTGTGTTGTGCCATGATGCAGAAGAAAAAGAATGCAGTGAAAGTCTCGATGACAATTTATTGTTTGTAATATTATGATTATGAATTACGACAGTGTCCGGCCATTAATCATGTGAGGTGTAGGTAAGCTTAATCTGTCGTGATTTTGAGTTTGTTGGGTGGTGAATTGTTTTGTATAGCTCAAAAATTGTAGAGGTGGGTTGTTTTATTAGAGCAGGGGCGTTTATAGGAACAACACAGAAACTGGAATGTGAAAAAATCAATTTTTGCTTAGAATTAAGACCTATTGTTATGTCAAATGAGGGATGTTGGTATGCGTTTGGTTATCAAAAATAAATATAAAAAAAAATAAAATTTAAAAAAGAGGAGACTAATGGCTAGATGTGATACTAAATTGATCATCATGGATATTTCACTATCAAAAAGTATACAAGGTTACACTACCTTATTCTTTAATAGATATGTTCCAGAAGATGGCCTCATTAGATGAGTATTAAAATGGAAGTAAACAAAGAACTTCCATGACTTATACTTGCGGCCAATCTTCAGAGTATTTTTTTATTTTTTTGTAAAAACCTTAGAAAGTGAGACTCACTTGTCCTGTGGTAGAAACAATAATATATGGATATATTAATAACCTTCCTGATGTGTTGCCTGTGTGTTCCAATCCTAATTCTTTTCTTTTTCGTTTTTCATTTGGTACACAAAATAAGTCGTTCACAGTGTTTGACCGCATGCAAATGGTCTCTTTTATTTGTTCAGCAATGTTCAGCAATGGCGACCAGTTTTGGACTCCAACTGATATACAGTAGGGACATGCAAGAGCCTAGTACCTCCGCAAAAATTAGAAAAAAAAACATCCATTGAGGAATCTTGCCATATAGGCCTACAAATGTTCAGAATTTGTATGTTATAGCACCCTCTATATGCTATTCTCCACAGAAAACACGTGTAAATACTAGATTTTTATGAAAATCATATTTGACACAATGAAATTTCATCACATTTACAAAGCAAATGTAGTTAGTGGCATTGATACTCCAAATTTAGGATTGTCAAATGTGTGTCGCCCATTGATATTTTTTTTATCTATCTCATTTCGTCATAATACATGAGACTTTTAAAACAGCAGTAGTTGTGATTACTCAATTGATTCAAGTATTACAAAAGGGTCTCAGACAGGGGCTTTGTGTAGCTTTTGCGATAGATGGCTTTCATTAATGGACCCACAGGAGGAATCTCAAGAAAGCAATGTAGCTTGAAGAAGAAGTGTCATCATACACGTAAAGTGGCACTTCAAGATGCATAGTCTTGTCCAGACAATTGCCCGATCAAACTTGAGATTTAGGTATTTTTGGAAGCCTCCTATACAACTTTTATATCCTTAGCATTTGTTTTTTAAAGGGCACTGTGGTGACTTTAGTTCAGAACCTTTGTAGCTTTGAACCTTTCTCAATTGATCAGGTTTTGCATTTTTCATGAGGGCACTCTCAACACTGATAAACAAAAACTTAGGATAAGTAAAAATAAAAACTGTAGGGTCTGTTTATAGAAAAACAGGAGGAGGCGGGCTGTTGAATTTAACATTAAGAATTTTAGACTAAACATAAATTGACAGTCAGTGAAAAATGTACTGACCAGCCAAGATTACAACCGGGACCTTGATTTATTTTATAATTATTATTTTTTTGTTAATTGTTATGTAGGCCAAATACTTTTTCAGTCAGTTCAAAATTTTGAAGGGGGATACCACCCAAACTTAAAACTGCGCACCCGCACAACAGTTCCTATTTAGCCTATTAGGGGAATACCCTTCAACCTGCATGCCCGCACAACAGTACTATTTATTGCCTTCACCTTACCTTTCTCCTAAAAATTTTATTTTTGCAATTCTCTTTCCACCTTTCTGATTTTTCCCTTCTAACTTCCCTTTGATTTATTTTCCCTTCTACTGCACCTGTCCTAATCTTGCGCCACTTTATTCCCCTTTTTTTCCCTTCTTCGCATCCCCATTTTCCCTTCTCTGTCCCCTTGTCCGGGGGGGGGGAAAGTCTGCACCCTTCCCCCCTGCTGGTTGCCGCCACTGAGTACTTCCTACTTTGTGAAGTAGATCCCTCTAGTTATCTCCTATTTAAAGGTGCTTCGTTTACATTAAAAAACAGGTAGGAAGCATTCGATTTTTTTCGAAGCATCTTCTACTAAAGTTACAACTGAAAGACTGAAATTGGTTAAAGGAAAGTTTGTCACTTTTGGGCCTAATCATAATCAGCAAACATGTATGGTTAACAATGGTGGTAGGGCTAAATGGCCAAGCTGCAATATTTGGAAGTTGAAATTTAAATGGTTATATCGAAATGAACCATGATGTAATTAGGCAATCAGGAAATGCAGTATGGAAAGGGCAGCTGGTGTCAAGGGTTAAATATTTGCAATAGTATGCATCTGAAAAAATATGTGACTGCTCCCACAAAACCGGATAAAGTCGGAAATTTTCATTGTGAGATATGTGCAGATTTGAAATTCTGAGAAAACAAGCTTTAAAAATGATGTATAACTGTAACATTGCACTTCTTTTGTCCATCAAAATCAATATATGGCTTTAAATTCTTGTTGTTTTTCTATGATTGTACACAACTTATGATCCCCTTTCTACTAAAGTATTCTGGCGACTTTGTCCGGTTTTGTGGGAGCAGGTCATTTATTAAAAATACAGTGTTTTAACACAGTTTTGAACATCTAATCATTGCCTCTGACAGAAAAAAAATAAAAATGGAAACAAATGATTTTACCAGATATCAAAAGAAATAGAAACCCTTATATCATCATGTGCTCTCAGAGCACGCATTCATTCGCACGCCATCTACGGTACCCCTAAACTAACCCTAACCGTGCCACTACCAAAGCTCATTGTTTCTTGGCTCTGCTACGCACCTTCACAAAACCTCTTACTTATACACACACACACATACACGCTATTCCACCCCCTTAGGGCACCAGACCATGTGACCCCATTCCGAGTGCGTCTCTCATTTTGCTACTTGTATATCCTGTATCCCAAGGCATAGACGGTCTTTCTCCATGTCTGTTAGAATACAAAGGGATGGCAAGAAACACGCACGGTGATATACCTGATCCACTCATGGACATCGGTTGCTGCCTTTACACTCCTTAAACACTTTTTTCTCTCTCTCAAAAACATTTCGGGCAGTGACGTAAAACCCAAATTTCAATTTATCATCGCTTGTAAATGGGCAGTGATTCTTGTATGTCTTTAACTTTGTGTTTTTTTCCTAATAGTTCCCTTTATTTCTTGTTGTGTTGTTGTTCTTCTTCTATCTATCTGTGTGTTTGTCAGTGTTCTTTTTGCCTGCAATTATGCACAGCAAACCCAACTATTCAAAAAACTCTGATTGTTTAAGTATCATGCGTATACAACTGTTTAAAAATCTGACTTTTTCGTGATCCACAACCTCGTCCCCCTGACTTACCTAAAATAAGTTGAGATTTTTACATCATCTGAACAGTCAGCCTTAGTAATCCACGTGTACCTAAGCTTACATGCAAATTCGGTTGCATCTGTAAGAAATTTGCAATTTTGTATTTTCTGTCCGTAAACGGACAGAAATGACAGCACAGTGGCCTATGGGACTGTGGGGAACAAGCAATTGCTCATAAACACAAAACCACAAGATCGGGATCGACGTAAATTTTGTAAATAGGCTTTTCTCAAGGATATCTAGGGAACAATGAATAAAACAGAAGGTGCTGGAATCACGAAATGCACCTTTAAACAACCAGGGTTGTTTAAAATATTTTTTGCTATGTGTAGGTCATCAGAATATGTGTGCCTGTACCATTGAACATCTCAATCATCAATATGCTTGATCATGAATCAAAGGAAAATAAATTATTTACTACTTTCCTTTCTTGAAAAACAAGTACACTCTACCACTGGACATCTAAGCTTTATTGATGAGTCAATCTAGCAACCATGCTTGCTAAAGGTGAAAAATTAACTTATTTTCTAGCTGCATAGACTGTCCCAAAATTAGAATTCATTTTGACTATCAGAACACATAAACCTACATTCACAAACACAACCATTATGCACATGTCAATGCTTGCTTTCATCTGTACCTACATCATAGTTTTCACTTCTGATGTCACGCTGACCACAAGAATGGAAGCAGCACGTACAGCATGCATTCAAAAGTCACAAAACATGCTGTGTCCTTTAGAAGTGGCTTTCAAGATAGCCACAGGTCATTCAAGGAGCTATCTATTGAGACACTGACTTACAGATTACACCGCTATGGTAGGTTTGTAATGGATTCAGTGTTTGTGGTGATATTATCTAGAAATACTGATTTATATTAGCCACCCACTGCAATGTACCTTGTTTCATGGAGTTCATGAAACACCACTTGTTGTATGGTCCTAATTTCTATGCATTTATTGTTTGTGATTATATTATCTAGAAATACTGATTCAGGCTAGTGACCAAACAGAAAAGTTGTATTTTATATGGTTGTGGGTCCAGAATTAAAGATATTATGAAGTTGTTGTCATTTATATTTTCATACTTTCATGTTACCAAAGTTTTCTATTTGAAATTTATGCTTAACTTTTGGGTAAAACAGGTATAACTTGAATTATAGCCTAAATGTGTGTGGCATATTGTACCTGTTTTGCCTGGGGTTTCCTTTACCACCACGTAACAAATGGCAGCAGGAATTTAGGATAAGGCAAATGTGCTATTCCATTTGAAATCTGCAACACGCCTGTGTAAGACTTTGTTTAGGTCTGCCACAGGGGGAGTATGTATGTCAAATAGAATCCGGGGAAGAATCCGATTATGCCTTCCACAAAGGGAGTATAAATTCCAAATGAAATTGCCTAAGCCTCGGTAAGTTTGAAGTAGTGTGTTATCTGCAGTAGAAAGCATTTATATTTATACTTTGTGTTAAGCCTTATTAGAATAGGCCTTCGATATTTTGGGGCAGGTTGGAGTAATGTACCATCTATAGTAGATAGCATTTATATTTATACTTTTGTGCTAAGCCTTATCAGAATAGGCCTTTGATATTTTGGGGCAGGTTGGAGTAATGTACTATCTATAGTAGATAGCATTTATATTTATACTTTTGTGCTAAGCCTTATCAGAATAGGCCTTTGATATTTTGGGGCAGGTTGGAGTAATGTACTATCTATAGTAGATAGCATTTACATTTATACTTTGTGTTAAGCCTTATAAGAACAAGCCTTCAATGTTTTGGGGCAGGTTGGAGTAATGTACTATCTATAGTAGATAGCATTTATATTAATACTTTTGTGCTAAGTGTTATCAGAATAGGCCTTCAATGTTTTTGAACAGGTTGGGGTATTTTGCTATTTACAGTAGATAGCATTTATATTAATACTTTAGTGCCATATATTATAAGACTAATTTTTAAATGTTTTGGTCAGTTTGAAGTAGTTTTTCTATCTCAAGAGTAGATATAACTTATACAGTTATTCAAATTATAAATACAGGTATTTATCATTTGGTGCTCTCCATTGCAAGAGTATACCTTTAATGTTTGGTTATTTGAAGTAGTGTGCTATCTACTGTAGATAGCATTTAATTTGTACAAGTTTTCAGTGTTATCCTTTATAAGACTGTGCTTAAATATCCTGGTTTGTCTGACATGGTGCTCTGTCTCGAGTAGATAACATTTGTACTTTAGTCTTCAGTGTTCTCAACCTTTGGTCAGTTTGAAGGAATATGCAATCTGCAAAAAGACAGTATTAACTGTATTATATATTTATACTTCAATGTTGTCCATTTACAGGACTTTGTCTTCAAAGTTTTGGTCAGTTAGATGCAGTGTGCTATCTAGAGTAGACAGCATGATATCCATGCTGTAGTGCTGTCTATTATAAGACCTAACCCTGAAGTTCAATGTTTTGGTCAATTTGTAGCAGTGTACTATCTACAGTAGATATCATTTATATTTATACTTCAGTACCATCAGTTACAAGACTAAACTGTCAGTGCTTTGGACAGTTCGAAGCAATACGCTACTTTCAGTAGATAGCATTACATGTTTATACTATCTGGCTACAATAGCTATCCATTACAAGACTAAGTATTCAATGTTTTGAGCAGTTTGAAGTAGCATGTTATCTACATTAGATTTTATACTTCAGTTTGAAGTAGTGTTTATCTACAGTAGATAGCACTCTATATTCATATCCCATTGTTGTCTATTACATGACTAAGCCTTTGTTGGTTTGGTAAGTTGAAGTACTATGCATATAGAGTAGTATTACAAGACTAATGTTTTGGTCAGTTAAAGTGGTGTGCTATCTACTGGAGATAACATTTGTATTTATACCTCAGTGTTATCCACTGTTAGACTGTGCTTTCAACATTCTGGATAGTCTCAAGTAGATTTTCTCAAGCATTTTTTCAGTTGGTCAGTTGAAGTAGCATGCTATATGTAATAGACAGTATTAAAAATTGTACTTCAGTGTTATATATGGGACTAGATCTTCAATGTTTTGACCAGTTTGAAGCAGTGTGCTATCTACAGTAGTCAGCATTTAAATCCACACTTCAGTGCTGTCTAATATATGACTAAACCTTAAGAGGTTTGGTCAATTTATAACAGTTTATTATCTACTGTAGATAACTTTTTATACTTCAATGCCATCCATTACAAGACTAAACTTTCAGTGTTTTGGCGGGTTTGAAAGAATATGCTATCTACAGTAGATAGCATTTTATATTTACACTCCATTGTTATCTATTGTAAGAATAAGACTTTAATAATTTGGTAAGTTTGAAGTATTTTTGCTGTCTGAAGTAGATAACATTTATTTTTATCCATAGGTGCTATCCAATACAACAGGGGTGTTCAACCTGCGGCCCGCGGGCCATCTGCAGCCCGCTAAGAGCTCTCATGGGGCCCACGAGGTACCTCCCAGAAAAAAATAAAATGCATAATGTGTTAAATAATAGATTTAAAAAAGATGTCATTTGAATTAGTCCAAATTCATCAATCTGGAACCAAAATCTTCTAAAAATTGTGGGAAAATTAGTCCAATTTTCTCGAAATGAAGCCAAATTTTTTCAAATTTGCTAAAACGTCAATAAAAATTTGTGTTAAATTTGACCCAAAATCTGCATCTCTGGTATTGCTATTGGTCCCTTTTTCGGCAAATGTTGGTATAGATATGGGTCCCTACTTCCAGACTCTCGGAGGCACATCATAAACCAAACTTGAGAGCCCTGATTAGTTGTTTGCGGCCCGCAATAGTTTTGGATTCAACCAATAGGGCCCCTGTGTCAAAAAGGTTGGACACCCCTGCATTACAAGACTAGAATTAAATGTTTTGAACAGTTTGAAGTAGCTTGGTATCTACAGTAGATAAGATTATAAATCTTTTAAGCATTATAAGCCTTCGATGTTTTTATTAATTTTAAGTAGCATACCATACAGTCTACTGTAGATAGCATTTATATTTATACTTCAGTGCTATCCACTTATAGAACTAAACTTTCAATGTTTTGAGCACTTAGTTTTAAGTAGTGTGCTATCTACAGTAGATAGCATTTTAATCCATACTTCAGTATTATCCATTATAACACTTGGCTTGGCCATCAACATTTTTGTTAGCTGGTAGTGTGCTATCTAGAGTAGATCAACAGTAAGAGTGTTACATTAACTTCTGGCAACAAGGAGAGTAGTACAATGAAAAATGCCACTGATGGATATGATAATTAAATTACTTAAACTAACAATAACTTAACTTTCTTGTTTTAGTATTGGATATCAAAATCATGTTGACAAAGGCTTAAGTTCTTAAAGTTTTTACAAGTCATGACAAGAACAAACTCATGGAAAAACTTAAAACTGAAAGACAAAAGGGGGAAATGGAATAGGCACAATGATAAAAACAGTGAATCATGATACCGAAAATTTACAAAAGGGGTAAGCATGGGAGCATTATAGGACAAGATGTTCAGGAAATCGGCATATAATATTTGCAAAGTATTAATAAAAGCTCCTTAGGGGATGTCTTTTATCCTCATTTCAAATTATGATAATACCAATTCATAAGAGGTGACACAGGGGACCATTTTACCAAATTTGGGACTTGTGATCCCCAGTAATCGCTGTATTACCATGGCGATGAACAAAGAACTTATCCCGTTTCATTTCTATCCCTCCAGCAATTGTCTAGACTTTTTACAAAATTGCATTAACCCCTCCAAATTTGTGTATAAGAGTATAAAGCTCTGATAATTTACAAACACACAGAAAAAAAAAATCAGCAAATAAAAAATGCCAGCTCTCCCCATCATTCACCTACAAAGAGAGAGGAAGATAACAGAAGAAACCTCGCAGCTAATCCAATTTAGGTGCCAGTGTTGTTAATATTAACTCTTCCACAATCAGAATTATCTTCTCTCATAATGCTATAGGATAGCAAACTCAAGATATGGAAGTAATCCATCACTCAAGGTTTTTTAATAAACTTCTGAATTTGTATTCTGCAAGAAGACACAGGCAGAGTATTAACGCTATCCCGACAATGGTTCCGTTGATTTTTACAACTTTTACCATTTTACATTGCAATGATTTGGTCTTTTGTACCCGGACTAGGACATGGTTGGTCTTAAACAGCACATGACTGACCACTTCATTATCATTAAACATAAAATTCAAATCATATTTTACTTAACATTACTCTTTTGTTGAATATTTTGATTTACAGAATGCCCCTTTTCGCCAAATGTATGAAATTTTAAGCTCTTCCATGCTTTTATATGAATTATTGCATATTTGCTGCAAAGCACAAAGTCTTGATCTGAGTTTTAAAAATTAGCCGATATTTTGACAAGATATTGCAAAAATTAATTTGGATAAGTTCTAATTTAGAATAAACTCCAAATAAATACATAGCTTTATGCAATCACTAAATCCAAGATTAGAATACCATATTCGAAGAGCCACTGTACTCCCTCATCGGCCATGTTCGTTGTGAACAGAGTTATGTGCCCACATGGGACACATACTATCGGCAGCCATAACCGGCGGCAAGTTCAGCTTGCTTATTTTTCAATTGGCCGTGCTTCTCCTTGGGGGCCATACTGCCCTCGGGGGCCCCTAGGCGTGTGTATATGTAATTCTCTGCAAGTGGTTTAGGGCAGTAATATAAACAGTATCAGAGCTGGTTATAGCTGAAGGCTATGCGGTGTAGTAAAAACATGGCCACTTCCCCTGTAGTGGAATGGTAGGGTCATTGGGGAAATGGGACCAAAAAGGGAACGACCTACTTTAATTGTCGCATCTTATGTATAGCATCTTACTATATTTAATGTGATTTATTGTGCTAGCTCTTAGGTATTCTATTATTGCAGGTTTCTTTGGTAAGCAAGAGCTTTAGAGATGGGGGCAAGTACAGACAAAAAACATTGGTATGGAACATTTCTCAATGCTCTTGTATAAGAATTGGGCAAGAAATTGCATTTAGTCAGGAGTGTTGGGTTTGGCTTTAGCATATATGTGTATGGGGAGATTGTATAAATGGGTGTCATTGCCTTACTTTTATTATCTGAATTTCAGTTATCATTATAGTAAGTGCTATTATTAGAATTATTATGGGGGGGTCAACTTGCCTTTGCTTTGGGAAAGATATCTCACCAAGTTAAACCAGCCCAGTACTTTCATAGTTATGATTCACAATGACCTGTTGATCCACCCAAATGAATGAAGGTCATATAGATCAAACCACATCAAGCATACTTGCAATGTCAACTGATAGTATAGTTCACAGTCTGATTTACTATCAGCTTGACTTAAAGTGGCTATTTCTTGATCACAGCCTCGTCCCACCGACTTACCTAAAAAGGATTGAGATTTTTTATATTAAAAAAAAAAAAACACTCTGAACATTGGCTTAAGTCTAGTAGGTTTGGCCAAATCTTACATGCAATTCAATTTGCTCTTGAAGAAATTTGAGATTTTGTATTTCTGTCCATAAACGACAGAAATTCCAAGGGGGGGGGGGGGGGGGGGGGGGGGGGGGGGGGGGGGGGGGGTTTGTCACAAGTATCCTATGGTGCATCGTGATACATACATTTGTGCATAACCTCCAAAACTCAGCCTCAGAATCCAACTTAATTTTGACTAACCTTTTCTCAGGATATCTAGTGACGCAAAAAAAATTAGTTGCTAGGATCACAATGGTACCTTTACAATGAGTTTACAGGCACCATAACAGCTGTTTGGCTCCATGCACATTGGTCTCTTATTTTTAAATGTAAAACAAGGAACAATTTTGGCACCTAGCTATAATACACTGTTAAGATGGTCTTAAAAAATGTTGTTTTAACTGTCAGCCGGGACTCGAAACGTGCGAATAACTGTAAAAAGGGACTCGAAACATGCAAATAACTTGTCTAAAAATAAAAATTTTTCAGTTATCAAATTTAAAAAATAAATGCAGTTAAAATGACTTTAAAATAAAAATGCGCATCTACATTCAATCTCAGAGATATCTAGTGAACCATAAACCAAAAATGAGTTGCTAGGATCACAAAATGTACCTTTAAATGAGTTACAGGCACAATAAACAGCTGTTGGCTCAGCACATGTCTCTTTTTTTTAAATTTAAAACGAGGGAACAAGTTTGGCAACGATATAATGACACTGGTAAAAAATGGTCTCTTAAAAAAATGTTTTGTTTTAAACATGTCAGCGTGGACTCGAAACAGGGTGCGAAAACTGTAAATAAAAAGGGACCGAAACATGCAAATTTACTTGTCTAAAAATAAAATTTTCTCAGCTTTAGCAAATTTAAAAAATAAATGCAGTTAAAATGACTTTAAAATAAAAATGCGCAGTACTACTTATCTCAGAGATATCTAGTGAACCATAAACAAAAAGGTGCTAGGATCACTAAATGCATCTTTAATATAAGAAGCAACAATCTCAACTTTTTAGGGAAACACACATCTTTTTCCACCCTCAGAAGAAAAAGTTTAATTAATATCTATGTGACAAGTTCACACTTTAAGCAAGATACCCTTATTTGAGGCCAAGCGGTTCTAACAACAAACACATGCCAAAGGAAATCCGAGATACCATTCATCACAAGTTTCCCAACTCCGCCAATAACGCAGGACATATCTACATCTATGGTAGTGGTCTCCTTTGACACCGTATTTATATAAAAGACGCGCACACAGTTTGCATGTTATTTTGACCCAGTAATCGTTTTATGGCAAACGCCCTTAATGCGGTCTCCCTTAACCTGAATCTGTCAGTGTAGAGAGAGATTCTTTTGTGGCTGATAAATAAAAAGGCAAATGGGGGAAAAGTTCACGGAGTTTCATTTTCAGTGTTTCCCTCCACGCAAGCCGTAAGCAAAGTACAGATTTAGAATATCCTCACGGAGGCCTATTCGATCCCTTCATGGCTTGTAATTAGCCCAAGAAAACCTTTAGGCTTCGGGGGCTGAAGTAGAGAGTTAGGCATAAAAAATATGTTTGTTTGGCGTAACAGAGAAAAAATATCAGGGTTGGTTGGTCGGTCAGATTTTTTTTTTTTATTTTTTTTTTTTTTAGATCTTCTCATGTTTTACTCTAAAATGAATACAATATGCTACTATTTTTTCAATGACATAGCAACGATCTTTCATTTTACTTGTTGTAGTTACTTTGTTGTCTTGTTTTGTTATTTTTTCATCTTTGTGTTGGTAAAAAGAATATTTTTTTAATTGTGGATGAAAATAATGGGTCGGTTGGCAGAATATTTTTTTTTATTTTGTGCTAATTGCATAAAAACTTTCAAGTCGGCAGGTTTTTTCAGGGTCGGTCGGGTTACGCCAAACAAACAATTTTTGTATGCCTTACACTATAGACTATACTGGGGCTTTGTGTAAGACAGAACCAAACCTCTTTTACTAAAAAAAGGTCAAGGCTTGTACCATGCAAATTATGTAAATTTCAGGTTGCCATTTCAAGTCTGGCTGTTCAAACTTCACAATTTATATTACACAAAACTTACTTGGAAACTATTGATCCACAATGTCTGGGTTTTCAATTTATTTCTTGGTGTATATCATGAGTAGCATAAACTAAAAGGTATATATGCCCCTTTGCAAAGTTATTTCTAAATAATTGCTAGCTGTAATAACTTGAAAATGCCATCGTTAGATGCCACATTGCCTTTACATGAAAAGCTATATCATGACTGGAGGCAGGTTGCAACATTAGATCCTGATCAGTTGAGCTTTTTTTGCATTATGCTAATCAGCCTTAACTAATAGGTTACATGATGGATACATACAGGTAGAACATGTTGTTGTAATTTTCCCCCTTTTTCGTTTTATTGTTTAATAAGCTGTACTCCGGTAGAGTAGATAGTGTTACATAAAACAGGCGGGCATATATATGTCTGACTTCTATGTCAAATTCCTTTGAACTGACATTAGGATGCCTTTGAGGGAAGCAGTCGTATGATTGTCAAGACTCTGGCCCGTGCTTATAGATGTATTTTCCCAATGCTAGTAATCTTGCGGCATGGGGACCCCGGTATTTGGATAAAGGTAATTACAGAGAACGTACACAATGCATCCAAAATAGCTGATGGCCTCTCTATGTAATGTGTGATACAGATAAATGGCGAGGTACAATAAAAACATGGAGAGCAATCCCATAATGCATTGCTTTGGTAAGGAACAACATTAAATATGGCAGTGGTAGATTTGGTTTGAATACACTGCTTGTAGTTGAAGGCATGATTAGGTGTGGGAAGAAATTTATGTCCTACATTTCTGTTAACCAATGCTCTCTCTCAGCCAATTTGATTGGTTATTCATAGGCTTATGTCATGTAATTGAGCCAATCAGAGACATTGTAAGAGAAGTTAATGGCACAAACAAATTGAAGATCTATCTTGATTGGTTACTTCTAAAAGGTATTCTCTTACCCTTACTGCCCATTATTCAAAGCGCGCTCTTTGATTGGTTAGTTTACTGCCCATTATTCTGCAATAATGGGTTGCGATTATGCTCTAATGTGTGATGCAAAGGGCACATTCTTTTTGGCGTGTGTCACCACCAGTATAGGCACACTCACAAACATTTACGTGGAGAAGGCAGGGCGCGCGTTGTAAAGACGTAAGCAACTGTTATGTTTTTAGCTCTGGACTCATCCCTTAACCTCTATCTGAAAACCTAACCCAAACCCAATCAATCAATCAATCAATCAATCAAATTTATTTGAACTTCAACATCACAGCAATTAATGTATGACAATAACATTTAAGATATGCAATATAGAGTAAATTTCATTATTATAAAAGTAATATACAACAAAACAAATTTTAACAAGTAATGGCATAATATATGTGAGAGTGAAGCTGAGAATGTGAAGATTGAGGTCACTGCTAAACGCAGGGCGTGAAGGTGCAGTGACCTCTTCCTAAGTTCTACAATTAATACAAAATATAGATAAGCTCTAGTCCCATCTCAACCCTCAACTTTAACTGTATTCAGCCCTTTAACCCGAGTCCTAACCTTGACTCTACCTTTACCTTAACCCTAACCCAAACCTCTAACCTAAGTCTGAACCCCTGAACTTATCCCATAACCTGCAACCTACCCTGCCTTCTAACAAAACCCTAACCTTAGCTCTAACCCAACCCGCTAACCTAATCCCTATATTAACCGTGATGCTAATCCAGTCATCTAAGAGAACAAAATAAAATCAACAAAATTAGTTGTCATGAGATGCCAAAACATGAAATCTTCAGGGAAGTATGGGAGAAGGATAACACCTGAACCATAGCCATGTAACCAACGAACTAGAAGGGGCACGGCCCCTTTGGTAACGCATACATCAAAATACCAACTTTGCCGATATCTTCTAGTAGTGAAAGAATTAGATGCCAAACTACAAAATTGAATTTTATATTAAACCTCAGATGCTTTGCTTGTGGGTATGGCAGTCATGTACACAATAATCCTTCATTGCATGCTCTCTTATAAAACTGTCTTTAATTCATCAAACTATATCTGACAATCTCTCTGTAAAATAAGAAGAAAATCGTTTACTTACCAAATATGATCAAAATAAGGACTGTTATTTTGCCAGACATTCTAGATATTAATGGAAAGCATTGTAAAAATATGATGGAAAAGATATTATTGACGAAAAAGAGGAATGCATCCACCTCTGTCATAGAAATAGGACCTGAGGATTAATGGCCTGGGCCATCTTGCAATATATTGTCATGTGAGGTCAAGAAGGTCGTAAATGCAATAGCTGCCATGTGATACATCTGTTTGCTGTCATGTATTAGGATGACTTTTAATTTATCTTTCTTTGAGTAAATGGCTCTAGAAATGGTTCTTCAGGTGACACAGTCGCCTCAAGAACCATTTCAAAAGCCACTGACCAAAGACTTGGCATAAAGGTATGTTTCATGGTCATTTCGGAAAGAATTTTGCATTGTGCCACCACACTATGAATTTGGCAGCCTCAACGGAATAACTGCATGTTGAAAGATGTGGTGGCAATATACTAAATTCATCCCGTAATTTCTGACAAATGGCAGCTATTGTACATACGACCTTCTTGCATTCACATGACGATATTGATCTGAAATACTCTGTTGTCTTATTGGAAGAACTTCAAGAGGAGCTCTATGATACCTGACTATGGTCACCCTTTTTTTTATAGGCATAGTATGCAAGTTTGCCTCACAAGATTTTGTGGGAAGGTGCACTAATTTTGTTGATAAAGACTTTTTGCAAGTCCACATAGCCAAATATATCCCAAACTGATAAGATAACAATCATTTCGCTAAAACTAAAGCGCTTTTTAAATTAAATGACCATAGCTGGATGATAAAGAGACATGAGATTTCCAGAAAGAAGCGCCCCCCAATTTTTTTCGAACCTGGTTTTTTTGCATATTTGGAATGCTTTCCAATGTATTTAGATCACACCTGATGTGAATAAGTCGAATACGCCGTCTTTATGTAATAATATGATGATTTAGTACTTTCTGTCGAAAAAAAAAAAAAAAAAAAACTCTTTGATTGGTTAGTTTACTGCCCATTATTCTGCAATAATGGGTTGCGATTATGCTCTAATGTGTGATGCAAAGGGCACATTCTTTTTGGCGTGTGTCACCACCAGTATAGGCACACTCACAAACATTTACGTGGAGAAGGCAGGGCGCGCGTTGTAAAGACGTAAGCAACTGTTATGTTTTTAGCTCTGGACTCATCCCTTAACCTCTATCTGAAAACCAAACCCAATCAATCAATCAATCAATCAAATTTATTTGAACTTCAACATCACAGCAATTAATGTATGACAATAACATTTAAGATATGCAATATAGAGTAAATTTCATTATTATAAAAGTAATATACAACAAAACAAATTTTAACAAGTAATGGCATAATATATAGTTTAGTGAGAGTGAAGCTGAGAATGTGAAGATCGAGGTCACTGCTAAACGCAGGGCGTGAAGGTGCAGTGACCTCTTCCTAAGTTCTACAATTAATACAAAATATAGATAAGCTCTAGTCCCATCTCAACCCTCAACTTTAACTGTATTCAGCCCTTTAACCCGAGTCCTAACCTTGACTCTACCTTTACCTTAACCCAAACCTCTAACCTAAGTCTGAACCCCTGAACTTATCCCATAACCTGCAACCTACCCTGCCTTCTAACAAAACCCTAACCTTAGCTCTAACCCAACCCGCTAACCTAATCCCTATATTAACCGTGATGCTAATCCAGTCCTCTAAGAGAACAAAATAAAATCAACAAAATTAGTTGTCATGAGATGCCAAGACATGAAATCTTCAGGGAAGTATGGGAGAAGGATAACACCTGAACCATAGTCATGTAACCAACGAGCTAGAAGGGGCACGGCCCCTTTGGTAACGCATACATCAAAACACCAACTTTGCCGATATCTTCTAGTAGTGAAAGAATTAGATGCCAAACTACGAAATTGAATTTTATATTAAACCTCAGATGCGTTGCTTGTGGGTATGGCAGTCATGTACACAATAATCCTTCATTGCATGCTCTCTTATAAAACTGTCTTTAATTCATCAAACTATATCTGACAACCTCTCTGTAAAATAAGAAGAAAATTGTTTACTTACCAAATATGATAAAAATAAGGACTGTTATTTTGCCAGACATTCTAGATATTAATGGAAAGCATTGTAAAAATATGATGGAAAAGATAATATTGATGAAAAGAGGAATGCAACCACCTCCTTGGCATAGAAATAGGACCTGAGGATTAATGGACTGGATCATCTTGCAATATATTGTCATGTAAGTGCAATAGCTGCCATGTGATAGATCTGTGTGCTGCCGTGTATTAGAATGACTTTTTAATTTATCTTTCCTTTAGTAAATGGCTTTATAAACCTCATAGATAGATCCTTGTCATCTGATTGGTTAAATGAAAGTCACATGACATGGTATAGTTTCACTATTTTCGCATAAAGTGCATATAGTACCTTTTTTGCCCTGTATAGTACCTTTCCTGCCCGGTATAGTAACTTTCTGCCCGGTATAGTAATTTTTTGGACCGGTATATAGTAATTTTTTGGACCGGTATAGTAACTCTTTGACCGGTATAGTAATTTTCTCCCCTAGCTGTAGTCTCGTTACTGCAGCAGAAAATATTCATCTATGAGGTATATAAAACAAATATTAACTGCCCTTTATTCGGGCCATAGTCAAATCTATTGACCCTCGGTGATCTCGAAACCGTACTATTTCCCTCAGCTCCGCTTCGGGAAAATAGTACGGCTTCGAGATCACCTCGGGTCTATAGATTTGACTATGGCCCTCATGGACAGTCAATATTTGTATACTAGAAATGGTTCTTCAGGTGACACAGTCACCTCAAGAACCATTTCAAAAGCAACTGACCAAAGACTTGGCATAAAAGTATGTTTTATGGTCAGGGTTATAGTTAGGCTTCTCTGAGTGCCGGTTGTAAATCTTAAAATTTACTACACTTTTTGGCACATACGGACAAACTACGAGTTATTTGCCAATTTATGTGGTAATTTTTCATTTCACTGAAGTAAAGTGCCGGTCGGCAACCTCCCAAATGACCTTCTGTGCCGGTCGGTGGGAGCAAGTGCCAGACATGGCCGGCCGCCGCCGGCCGGCGTAGCTATATCCCTGTTTATGGTCATTTTGGAAAGAATTTTGCATTGTGCCACCACCCTATGAATTAGGCAGCCTCAACGGAATAAACTGCATGTTGAAAGATGTGGTGGCAGAATACTAAATTCATCCCGTAATTTCTGACAAATGGCAGCTATTTTACATATGACCTTCTATAATTCACATGACGATATTGCTCTGAAATACTCTGATGTCTTATTGGAAGAACTTCAAGAGGAGCTCTATGATACCTGCATGACTATGGCCACCTTTTTTATAGGCATAGTATGCAAGTTTGCCTCACAAGATTTTGTGGGAAGGTGCACTAATTTTGTTGCTTAAAGACTTTTTGCAAGTCCCAAAGTCAAATATTATCCCAAACTGATAAGATAACAATCATTTCGCTAAAACTAAAGCGCTTTTTAAATTAAATGACCAAAGTGGATGATTAAAGAGGGACTTGAGGAGATTTCCAGAAAGAAGCGCCCCCAATTTTTTTCGAACCTGGGTTTTTTTGCATATTTGGAATGCTTCCAATGTATTAGATCACACCTGATGTGAATAGGTCGACTACGCCATCTTTATGTAATAATATGATGATTTAGTACTTTCTGTCGTGCCCGGGTACAGAAAGTCAAAGAACGGGGTTCTATGGGGACAATTACGAACGATAGTCAGGCAAGTTCAAAACAAGGTTTGCTGTTTTCTTTTGTACTTGTTTGTTCAATAAACCTTCGAACGTTCTTGGTAGGTGGTCTACAATCGATCTTGTGCAATTTGAGAGAAATTTGTATCCTAAAAAATTCCTCCTGTCACTTTAAACCACCACAGTGTCCGTAGGGTTAAAACTGAGTACAAAAAAAAAAAAAAAAATAAAGTAAAACAATGTTTAGATAGAGTGAATTGAAATAGTTTCAGCTTAAGTTTAGTGTTCTTACAGAACTGGGACACAGCAAATATTATGATCAGGATGAGATATCTGTATGTATAGGTCCCTCTAATCAACTTATCAGTCCCATTCAAGAGTAGGTAGACCATCAAGGCTATGTTAAGAAGAAAACCAAAGAAACTACAATACTGAGAAGAAGAACCATAATGCTGAGAAGAAAAACAAAGAAACTACAATACCTCTTGTACATGAACAGCGACATAACTTAACCTGGAACGTAACTGAGTAAAAGAAAAATAATTTCTTCATTCTTACATACAGTGCTGTCCAACAATTCAGCCATGATTTGAAAAAAGGAAATTGAAAAAAGGCCAATGACATGGGACTTATTACGCTACCCCTTATGATAACAATTTGTCAGACAAATGTCAAATTACCAGCCCTGACAAGACTTACAGAAAGAAAAACTATCACCATGCCATGTGTAAAATTCAAGTCATTTATTAGAGAGAGAAAATGCTTGGCCAGAGAGTATAGTATGAATTTACTGATGCAAAAAAAAAGTTGCTTTACTTTAAAATTGCCACTGGCTGTAATTCTAGTTGTGAAAATATGATGTCCGAATTGGTGTTAGAGGTAGATGTCCATGCATGTGTGACACTTATTATTACAAGTTGATGGCAGAAAACCTGTGCTTACAGTGTAAATATACAGTTTTTAACCCCAAACTACCTGCTGTTTATCAGCATTTAAGCACTATTTTGATTGGTTATTTGGAGGGTAATACCATGCCATGAGCAAATCAGAGCTACTGTAAAATGGTGGTATAGTTTACACAGAGATAGAAGCATTATTCTGATTGGTTACTCAGGGGGGTTATCTCATGATGCATTCTGTAATGAGCCAATCAAAACGGCTGTATCAAAGGCAGTAGTTATCAGGGGGTTAACCTTTGAAGATTGCTTGAAAACATGTCTGATGTAAGATGTTCCTTCTTTGGTAAACAAACAATTATTGCGACAAAACAAACAGGGATTAACTTATAGTTCTCCTCCCTCCAGGTTGATAGTCCACGGATGTGCGTCGTCATGAAACACTGCCTGTCTGTCAGATCTGGTCACAAAAGTGCCCCGAAAGAAACCTCGTCGAGTTTCAATTACAGAGGTGGCACAGATAGGCCTCCTTTTCTGCCATGTCTTACTTTGATTCAAATCGGACATGTCTTATGTGTTGCAGAGTAAACGGACACTATTTTCATGCACTTGTGTTTCTTGTGACCAATTATATTCAATACGCAGACATGCCGGCACTTCTAAACCCTCCTGTGTCAGATTGCATTGTCCGACCGGATCAATCCAGACGCACGCCCCGGGGTCGTTACTGGCCGCAGTTGCACTTTCCTTTTGAAGAGTCCACGTTTTGTGTTTGTATTTGGACTTCCTGTGGAAGACCACTGAGATTAAAAACCCAGAGTATTTGACGCATAAAGTTTACACATTTATTAACTTGGCTGTGCTTAATGATAACTTATTGAGTTACCATTTCGAAGCTTGTTTTTACCATAAAGGGGCATTTCTATGATTCTTGTTTTTATTTGGTCTTGAACATAAGTCCATACATGGCAGTAGAATTTAAAAAAAGATCTCTGGCCATGCTTAATGCAAAAATCTGTTCTTGAATAAGAAGAACTGGTTCATAAGAACTAATACATATTGATTAGCTGTGGGGGACTTCACTTTTTGCATTTGTTTTATTTTAAGTGTTAAAAATGAACATGTGATTTACCAACAGGTTTCAACTTGTTAATGGAATAAACATACTATATATGCTTTATCACTGTAAAAATGCAAATTACGGTGGCAGCTTGTCTTTCAGAACTATATTGGTTATTAGCTTATGGGGACTTTTTTGTTTACATTGTGTTAAAATAACCATTTTTTAAAGACAACCAGGTTAAACCTTTGTTATGGATGATGGGCCATCTTATGAAATAAGGATAATACATATTAACTTTATTCTGGCAAATGCAAATTAGGTGATGGGCTATCTCTAAGCAAAAATTACACATTAATTAGCTTGTGGGACTTTTTGTCCTTATAAGGGGAAAAAACTCACCTCAAGGCTTAAAAATGTCCCCCTAAGTCATTTATGTACTTTTTCAATTACATATATAGCCCCTTCCCCCCACACACACACATATGGACTTTTTATACCTTTTTTAACACCATAGAAATTATATACTACTATATAAGTGTCTGGGGTATGGGGTTGAGGTGGGTAAGATTTTTTTGGGTGACTTAGAATTATTTTTTTTGTTTTTTTTTGGTTTTTGTTGTTTATTAGTGTCAAAATGAACCCGTTACTTGGACAACATTTTTTTTCTTATTAGCGTCAAAATGAACCAGTTACTTAGACACTGTCTTAAATTGTCTATGAGTGACAGGTTGTCTTTAACAAAACCCCATCTATTGCCCCCACCACTAAATAATCGCTCCATTGAAATACACGTAAAAATACCACATCGCGCCCGCTGATTTTCAAACCCCGCGTGACATATTTTGAATATTATGAAGTCATTTCCCTATAATCACAACTAAAACTTTCAAATAGTTTCATTTTTTTGATATCATTCTATTAGAATTTTTTCAAGAAAAAGGCATATGAACAAGCTCCACCACTGTTTTGAGCCGACGTGTACGCCTCATAGCCCCGCTTTCCGACCAAGGCCCGGAAGTCGAGGGCCTAGTTTCTACACCGAATCAAATTTCCAAATTTTTGTGATAATTCTCACGATGGTCAAAGCTATACTCTTTTCACTTTTATTATAACTATAACACCCTCACTAAGAACCGGTCCCCAAAGGACTGCAAAATATCTCAAACCTGTTTTGTCATTTTCACCGGAACTACCCTACCATTCCCCCAAACGTGGAGTGATTTAGTGGTGTGCGCCCTTATGTATATTAGGGTGAAAGGCTGCTCTAAGACTAATACATACCCGCACACCACACACACACTTTTAAGTGGTTACCCTTCATTTCCTTTTTAACTTACTTGAATTTTTTGGGGCTGGTGTGTTTAATGCTTACTAGTAACTACAAGCAAAATGAACAAACCATTCAAGCGTGAACCTTGAAATTCAGCACTAATGAATAGCTTAAAAAAAAAATAAACAGTGTGCCTTTAAAGACACTATCAGTGATTTGCTAAATCAGCAAATCGATAAAATCATCAAAAATCAGATTTTTGCATGTAGGTCACAGTACAGGTATCCTAACATACCTGCAAATGATAAGACCAGAATCAACCTATTAAGGAACCAGAATCGGAGATTTTAGTCAATTCTGTCCGAGCCGACACTTACTCCAACACATAATTGAAGTCGAATCTCTCTTGGGACCCTGCCGTTCTCTTATCCTTTCTGTCATTCTACAGCTGGAAAAGGTATTATGAGCAAATTGCACAGACTTATCCTTCACTTTGAAGCTATCCTGCAATTTCAAATATTTTTAAAAAGATATTCTTTTTACGCGTTTTATTATTTTATTTAATTTCCCAACATAATAGTGATTAAATTTGTGTCTAACAAATAACCTAAACAAAGTAGGAAAACGCAATAAAAATCAAGTGCCTGTGGGGAGCCGGAACATTTTCGAGTGAACAATCGACAGAAGCGACTACAATCCTACTTCTTACAGGACATATTTTTTTTACATTCATCCAAAAATCGAACACCCAATGGCAGGACAGATTTACCATCCCTTACTTTAATTACACCTGATTTGAATGGTCTAGAGAATCACATTTTTAGATCCGGTCAACCCTTGCAAAGTTCCATCTGAAAGCAATGGCCATTTTAAACACAACAGTTGTTGTGTTCTGTATTCCTTAAACTAAAATAATCCAAAAATGTTCAACAAATGTCTAAAAAGTTAAATTCAGTTATGATACTTGTGGACATAATGATAGGAATGTAATCAGCTTGGATGACATCTGACCCCTCGCTTGATTGGGGTTTCTTTAAGACTTTCTCAAATTATACGTTGCTTCCCAACGGGAGCCGATTTTTGTTTAAAAGTAAAAGCCGCAGGTACTGTACAGTGTACATTGGTTATTACTTCTCCTTTGCACAGACAAGGCCCATCTTTGGGTGAATCAGAAATTAGAATGGACGGGTCTGTACGTTCCAAAGTAAATGGACACTACTTTCATGTTATGGACATCTGCGGCCACTTTGGAGTTTCATGAAGATCTATGTTTCTGGACTTCAACGTCACTGTTGATTGTTCTCAAGCCGGAATCTAGACTTATGTCCATTGGTTCAATATCGCTTTCAAGAGGCTAATTCTGGCGGGGAAAATGGGATGAAATTTGGCGGCGATAGGTCATGCATCGTTGCTGTTTTTGTTTACTGTGCAGTTTGTGCATGTCTTCAATTGAAGGAAGCTGATGGATTCATCGGAAGGGGAGACTGGGAAGTTTTTCATCAGAGGGGCCGACGCTAGAACTTACCCCCAGCCACACAACAATATAATTCATTCCTCATGCACAAAAAATACCACCTCAGTATTTCTTGTTTGCATTTTCACTTTTGTTTTTGCAATGAAAAGCAGATTATTTTGTGTGAAAATAGTGCTATAACAGGATTAGATACACTGTAAAAAATCGCAGTAAACAAGACTGATGGTAAAATACAGTAATTTCAAAGACTTTTCTTTATTTTGAACATGAAATAGTTATTACAGAATATTTTTATCATTGGTAAAGTGTATTTGGCCCTCAAGTATGGAACTTTCAAATATGTTCGGCATTTTCTGACCCTTCAGCTAATATAATTGAGAACCCCTTGCTATATCACGTTTTATTCTGTTAACAGAAAAAAATCACATAATACAGAGTAGGGGCAAAGGGTATAATGTAATTATGTCGACATCATAAGATGCTGTTCATTGGGTTTATCCATGTTAAAGGGGCATTGCACAATCCACAGCCTTACTCTCCCAACTTCCCTCCAACCTCTGCACCATTAGCCTAGGTACATCAGTATGTGTGCCATGTCTTTCATGCAAATTTGATCTACTTTGGAAGAAATTGTAATTCTGTATTTTCTTTCCATAAATGAAGGCAGTTGATATGGGGATTTATATCACAAACATTTGCTCATAACATCAAAGTGCACCATCAGAATGAAATAATATTTTGGAAATATTTTGTTCTTTATTTAGTAAACCATAAACAACAAATAGTCAACCTGCAACTATTTGGCTATTTGAATATTTGTTTAGTTTAAGCCTCTGGAGCTTACAGGTGACTATAGACACCCAGGCTGATATTCTCAAAGGGAGTCTAACTTTAGACACAGGTTTAAACCAGAGGGTGTTTTGAACCAATCCCATAATGCATTATAATTTGCCTATACTGTACTGTACAAAACTCATGTCAGTACTTATGGATAAAAAGTATACAAGAAGCTAGAGGACCACAAAACATGTCATGATCAGTACTAACACTTTGGGGGCGAAAATGAGTGTAAAAGTCAGGGTTTTTATGTGTTAAGAATAGGATTTGGTGGGATCACATGACCCTATTAAGGTGAAATTTCCCAAAATTGGTGCATTGTGGGATTGACTCAATACACCCTCTGGGTTTAAACCAAGCTTAGTCCTTCATGGATTGACTTTTTTTTCTTTTAACATACTCTAAAAGCTAAATGTAATGGGTGAGAAAATTTCTCATGGATGGGCCGGAACTTCATCCATAAGGAAATTTCTCACCCATTATGGCACACTTTCAGTTTGACGGTTATGTAACATCAGGTATTAACATTATGCCCAGAAACCATCAGGGTAAGTATTTCTATGCATTACTGTGTACAAGTCAGTGAACCGTGCCTGTGAAATTGAGACTATTTTGGTTCAACTCAAGTAGTGTAGGATGACAATTCCCAGCTCTCCCCCGGTTCAAAGTAAACAAGGCATAGTTTCCATGTTTTCAGCAATCTATGACCAATTTGTTAAAGTTCAAAGAATTTTGCCTAGGCTACATGTTATCCTACCCCCTATGTCACTGTAGATTTGCCCTCACCTGCCGCTTCCAGACCCGGTATGTCTGCGAGTCCAATATCGCTTTCGAGAGGCCGGTTGTTGTTTATGATACCTAGGAGGAAATTTAATGACCAATTTGAGAGGTTGTATACAAAGGACCCGATGCTAACTGTAGTACCTGGGAATTGATATGGGGAAATAATAGGGGGTTCACATCTGTGTACTTTTATACTGAGGTCAAGCTGTGGAGACTGGATATCAGTGTGGGGGAGTTGGGTCGGATGCTTGCCTCCTTTAGCCTATGGCGACAAATTGTTCTCAGATAGCTTCCTGACTTTAGGGAAGGGGAATTTGCTTGGTAAGATAGGAAATTTTGGGGGTTCATTGAGGCTCAGTACTTCGATATCTTTTGTTGTATTTGTTACACTGTGTAAAGTTGATATACACATAAGCCCTTGGCATTTTGTCATGTTTACTGTTACTGTTATCAATATATTATGATGCTTATCTTCTGTAGATAGCAAATTTCCGTATGGGATTTGTGTGTGATGCTAACCGCTAAGATTATCTATGGAGAATTAGGCCAAATGGGCCATTTAGAGAGATATGAGTTTCGGAAGATAGTTTTCTGTATTTAATAGAGGGGATTTTTCTTATTAAGGGGGAAATTTTTGGGGTGTTCAGC
>JAMKCH010013197.1:0-85465 GCA_023653785.1 Ophioderma brevispina
AATGGGCCAAATATCATTAAAAACTAGACCAAAAGTAGACCAGAAGAAATTTTATATGAACTAAGAGCCATTGTAACCATGTAGCTAGCTACTTTGCAGATAATCTACTGGGTGTACACTATCCTGGCCCGTTAGTGTACATCTAAGGGGTAGGTAATCTGTGTTACTTGACTAGTAGCTATGTAGCTTCTATGAATCCAGCTGTTTATCTGAAGTTAGTGTAATATGTGCCATACATCATTTTAGTACATATTATGTGCATCTTTCAACATTGTTTCATGTGTCTGTGTGTGTGCATGCATATGTCCATATATGCATGTTTGTGTCAGCCTGCCAAACATTTTGTAGACACTTTCAACATTGATTTAGTTCACGCTTGGTGTATGTTTTGTTACAAGGAGTATATAGTCAGGACTTGTGTTAAGGTCAAAGGTCACTAAGGTCATTCACCTGTGGCTGTCTCCATTATTTTCCCCCTTTTTTTGCATTAACTTTAAATTGACACTTTCTAATATTGAAATAAAGGTGATCTAATGTTATTTTAAATGGGAAAATAATGTGCCCAAGGTTGGAAAACTTTTAAAAATTTCATTTCATTTATTTACCATAATCGTATGAACAGTAAAATATAACAACAGATTTAGTATGGAAGGTTGACCAAAACAGAGCAATGCTCAAAAATATTTGGCCACCATAAAGGAAATGACTTAAAAAATAATGAGCGAGGTTAATACAGGCTGTCCAAAAAAGAAATTTAGCACTCGGGATAAAGGCATTTTGTAAGTATGCTTGGGTCTTTGTTTGGTATGCTCTTAAAGCCAAATAAAAGCTTTTATTTACCATTTATTTCATTTAAATCCAATATGTAGAACAAAAGATATGCTTTGTCAAAAACGAGAGTGCAAATTCGGTGTGGTCTGATGTGCATTGGTTACATTTGTAAGATAGTGGGAAACATGATTTTTTATTGATTGGCTATTGAACCTACTGAAGACATTGACAATCCCTCTTGATCTTCATTATTATCGATAAAATGTGAACATTGTCTTCATAATCAGCAATACTTTGTGTTTTTTCAGAAATTAATCAGTTCACTTTCATATTAGCAGATTTAGCCTTATCAAATTGCTCAACACAGAATGCTAGAACCAAACTGAACCATGATTAAACCAAACATTTCCTTACTGAACTTCCCAAGGAAAACTATGATCTCGTAGAAGAATACAACAATAAATACAACAAACGAACAAAGAAAGCGAAACCTGTGATAATAGGCTACTAGTGAAGCAGGACTGAAATTGGAAATAAAGACCCAGTAGCAGGCCAACAGACCCTAACAGAACCAGATATGGCAAAAAACAACTTTCTCTTATTAGAAGATTGTAGATTCCAATGGTGAGGTTTTGGTAAAACATGGTGAAAGGTCAATTTGTTCCTTTTAAGATGGAAAGAATGAAGTCAAATATATTCAGTTGCATCATGCATTTCAAGTTCTAAAGGCAGAAATCAGACTGAGTTGATTGCCCTTTGCTTATCGTATTGCGCATTGCGAATGAAATAAATGGCAATATAAGCTTATTTTATTGGTTGAAGTGATATCAAACTAAGAACCATGGCATACTTTGTTTTTTATCAAAATGCCCTTTTCCCTAGTGCTAACATTTTTTAGCCTGTGACTTATTAGAGCCCCCCCCATTTACATAATTTTAAAAGAATAGGAACACTCTAAAATTTCAGCCAAAGTATGACCTTGAAACTTAATGTAATGTAGCTATTAACCCGGACTCCCTATGATTACATCATAGACATAAGCAAGCAAACCATGCCCAACTGATGGCACACATAGGCAGGGCTACATGGTTGCACACCACCAAATAAATTGCCATTTGTTTAGGCAAAATGACCCTAATTGTAATTTTCTCTTAACAAAGCGACTCAGTCGCTAAAATTGTGCATTACCTTATTGACTGCTAGGCTCTGCTTCCCATTCATTCAGAATCCCTAAGTTGACCACAGATTTTTCATGCTACTTGAATTGAACTTGAAATGTGAATAAACAATGAGTTATGATACCCCTCCCCGAAAATTGTGGTTTCTAGTCGAAATATCCCTACAGAGTAGTCCAGAAAAGTTCACCTTTTCTTTCTGCAAATTTCTCAAAACGTGGGTGGACATATTACAATTCAATTATTTGAAGATCTTGTGAAACTACATATCTTGTAGAAACATAGTGATAATGGCTTTGAAAACAAGTGTTTAGTGGGTAGATTGGGTCTCGTGCACCCCCCTCGAAATCAATTTCTAATCGAAGTCTCTATATCAGAAAAAATGACGTAGAAAACGATAGCTATGTTAAAAAAAGTACAAATTGTCCCACGTGCCATTTAGGTAAATTTATGCAAATTAGGTCGCCTTACAGAAAAAATATATTTTTCACCGTATCTCAACAACAAGAAACCAAATTTTTCTTTCTCGAGCATTAAGACGCTTGCCATTGCATATTTGTATGTTGTTTTGCTTCGGATCCAAGATGGTAGCCAACATGGCCGCGCCTCAAAGCTCTACAAAGTTAAAAGTGCTAAATGCCTATTTTATTTAGTCGATAGTCATAAAATGAGAAAATATTAAATTAAGGAATACATGTCTTCGACCATTTAGAAACTCATCTCTGCCATGATTTTACTAGTGAGTATATTTACATTCAATATGGCGGCCAATTTGTTCGCCTTCAAGATGTGTTAAAACTTAGACTTAATGTTATATTGTCCCCAAATTAGGATGAAAATGTGAATTTAAGTATGAGAAATGTGTGTTTGACCAATTAAAACCCAAAGATGCGTATTTTGTTTGGTTAACTATTTGAAATGAAGATGGCGGCAATATGACCGCGTTCAAAAATCTTGAAAGCGGCTTTATTAGCCGACATCTGGTTTTGATTTAAGAAATATTACTGGAAAAAAAATAGCAGTTATGAGTTACTAATGATATTGGACCTATTTTAATATGCACTTTATCTTCTTTCTGCGGTGTTACGTCTAGATCTTATGGACAAAAATAGGGTAATTTTTAAGGTTTTTTAAATTCTTTGAATGTGGCCATATTGACGCCATCTTAAATTTTAACAACAGAATTGCCAGCTGTGTGTTTATACTGGTCCAACGCATATATCTCATACTTTTTAATTCACATTTTCATCCTAATTTTGGGACAATATAAGGTTAAATTCTAGTTTTAACACATTTTGAAGCGCGGACAAATTGGCGCCATCATTGAATGTTAACTAACTCACTAAGCAACAAAAACAGGCAAGATATCGAGTTCAACTGGTCAAAGACGTATATTCCTTAATTTAATTTTCTCATTTTATGACTATACGACTAAATTAAATAAAACAGGCACTACACTTTTATACTTTGTAGATATTCTTGAGCGCGGCCATGTTGGCTGCCCATCTTGGCTCCTAACAAAATCAATAAACAATACAAATATGCCTGGCAAGACCGTCTTATGGCTTAGAAGAACAATTTTTGTTTCTTGTTGTTGAGATACGGTGCATGGGAAAACTGAAATCTAACCATTTTTCTGTAATGGCGATCCTAATTTGCCATAAATTTACCTAAAAATGGCACGTGCGGACAATTTTTTAATTTTTTAACATAGCTAATCGTTTTCTACGAAATTTTTTCTGATATAGAGACATCTGATTTAGAAATTTATTTCAGGGGGGTGCACGAGACCCCCCACTTCTACCCACTAGCCTAAACGCCTAACAAATTGGCAGGCCATGTACGAATGGTTCAAAAACCACTTCATACGTGTTAGTCTATGGGGCAATCTTGGTTAACAATAATCATATCAATACCATTGCGTGTGAACTGTAGGCCTACTCCCGTTAATGAACAACTGACCACCCTTCGAGGTGTGTGAAGTCTCTACCGTTTGAAAATGAATGAGACAATATCTCAACTGTGAAACTGAACCTGAAATGTCCATTACATAATAATGAAGTTGATTTCAATTGGAGGATTTTTCAAATTGAAAGAGACTTGCATGTTTTTCTTGTCAAGACTGATCAAGACTTTGGTTGTTCATTTTCAATGTTTGCATGGTTTGGGACAAGATCATAAAGAAGAAATATTGCAGCTGTTTTATTTAGAGAAACTATCAAATTCTTGCAAAAAAGAGAAACTTGAAATAATTTGAGATGCTGTAATTCTTACCTTTGTAATGTATAGGATAAGGCATGAGTGAAGTGCATTCGGGGATATAATTGCATGCTTGGACGTATTAATAAATTAACATATGCATTAGTGGGGCCATTGTGAGCATGAGCGCTCTAGCGCGAGTGCTCACAGTGGCCCCGCTTATCCATATATTACTTTTTGAGAAATTTGCAGACGAATTGAAAAAGTGTAAACTTTTTTGGGACCACTCTGTATGTGGTGGGTGTAAAATTAGTACTTTAATTACTCAGTGGAAAGACTCAACTCGTTTTTTTGTCTTGCCTCAACTTTGTTCTGGCTGAGACTTACAAATCACTGTGTGTCTGTCTGTGTAAAAAGCTTGGTGTATGATTTATCTAGAGTTCTGTAAGGGCTACAATTATGTAACATGGTGGAAGGAACCAGGGTGATGAATTCTCAACGTGGTCAGATTTTGGGCATAAAATATGCTAATTAAGTAACTAATTTACATAATTTAAGAACATTTTTCCACAAGGCTTGTGTACAAGTTACCTGAATTCCATAAGGCATATAATGATGAAACTTGGTGGAATGAAGCTGGTTGAAGAGTTCTCGACCTGACTAGACTTTGGGCGTTTTTCAGGCAAATTAGGTACGTAAATAAGCTAATTAATATGCAAGGAGGGAAATAGATATTATAATTTGCACAAAAAAAAAATTTGATGGTGTCTGTTTTTTATTTTGAAGGAATACTACAAGATCCTGGATGACTGTGATGAGAAAGTTCAAGTAGCTAATCAGATGTATGATTTGGTAAGTCTGTTTTCTTACTAAACATTTCATGGTTTTGGGAAAAACAGACAGCATTTTTCTTATGTGCATCTCAGTTACCTGAACCTGATTGCAGCATAGCTAGGCTTGCAATGCATATTGATGCACAAAAACAAGAGCAAGCTTGCATTAATCAAATATGTATTGATTAATAATAATAATAGCAGAGATTTATATAAGCCCCTTGCTATTGGCCTCTAAGTGCTTTCACAAATGGCCGCTGATCACTGTGGCCCAACCATACCATAAACCATTTCGCATCATTTCAAGGGATGCAGCAGATCGGGATCAGCGCTTTCCCTTATCAGCAAACCTACATCGAGATAACCATCGCAGCTGGGACCAGCTTCCCAAATATCGCATGGGTAAATCGGGACAACAAGATGTTGACAGTAGTTATGAGGGTAACAAGGCAGTGGTGTACAGCTAGTTGCACGCTGATTTTTCTTAGTTACTTAATCCCTGCACACTGCACAGAAACATCCGTGACCCTATGGTGTACTTTCTGACTGTCCAAAAAATTGGTCATTCTTTGTTTTTTTGGGGTTTTTTTTTGGACTATTGACACTTAAAATATGTAATTATTACTGCAAAATAGGTCCATAGTTACCATTTCCCTCAGTTTTTTTTCAATCAGAATAAATTTTACACTTTATTGAATTTTAGCCCCATTTCAACACTAAAAAAATATAATTTTTCGCATCTGCAATAACTCCAAAAATATAGTCTTGATCAAGGCTGTCTGCTAAAGAACCGACAAACTTGGTATTTATATTGTATTGTATTATTGGCGTTTATTCTCAATTATTTGGAACATTGTGTTTGAAGGTTTGAAATCAGTGCTTCAACATTGAAGGGGCTACCCTTTTCTAGAGAAAGATTAAATAAACAAATAAATTGGTATACTATCTGGTGGTCTGGTGTGCACACTGGATCCAGGAGCCTATACTTGTCTAAATATTAACCACAAACACCCATTGTGGTCAGGTGCAGTGGTTGTGCTACTCAGGGCAACAGCCTTTTTCAAATTGCTTTGTGGTTTTAATTTTCCCTGTATAAAACTCCTATCAAATTCTTACAAATGTGAGAAAAAGCCTGCAGATTGAACAAGGTGCTCTGCTCGAGTTGAACTTAATGAACTTGCTAGTGGAAGCATGAAGCATAGGCCTGGTGAAATTAGAAACCTCAAATCAGGTGCTTGATAGAATGAATTCTTGCCATGGTATTGTTATTTCTTTAGTTTTCGGGAGGGGGAATGTGCTCCACTCCTCGTGTGATTTCTGGCTAATAAGATCTGTGACATTATTTGTATCAGACATGTGAACCAATGAATGAAGTTGATAGAGCGCCTTGAACATGGCTACCGAAAAAAAAAAAACTTAATTTGAACCCTAGTAGTAGTAGTAAATCTTTATTTATTCAGGGTTACTTGGTTCAGTTACAAAAACTGGTCTCCCATGAGACCCTGACAAATACATAAATATACCTTACAAAAGTCATAGAAAATACAAGATAATACATATGAATAGTAATTTCAAAATCATCATGAGAGAGAACAAAAAATATAAAAGAATTCACTTTAAAACATGAGATTTGAAAGTATTTATGTTCATAGAAAATGCACCTTACATATGTCGGGAGGCTGTTCCAAATTGTACTCCCTCTAAAAATGAGTGTACGCTGGTATTATGTTAAAGGTTGGAATTACAAGAGTGTTGGAAGATTGACTATGGGTATTCTTGGAATGAACATTAGAAGTATACATAAACTGAGATGAAAGATAAGATGGAGCTTAATTTTTAAGACATTTGAAAACAACCAAAAGAAGCCGTTTTGCCATCTTTTGTCAAGTTTGTCCTAGTTTAAAGTAGTCATCAAGTCATTAATTGAGGTTCTAATATCAGCTGATAAAAGAACATGAGCAAGCTTGTTTTGCAGAATTTGCACGGGGGGCCACTTGTATTCAAAGGTGGATATGATGCGTGAACATGGACTTACAAAATGCACCCTAAACAAGTATTTCCACCAACTAAAAAGCATACCCTAAACAAGTATTTTTGTCTGTTTTTGCTACCTGCTACCTAAACAAGTATTTTTGTCAATTTATGCTACTCTAAACAAGTAAGAAATGCATTGTGTCGTTAATATACCCGTTATTATCTTACTTTGCTTTACAATATTTTTTATGATTTGAGCTCTGCTTAATTTGAGTATTGCATACCCTAAACATGTACATCACAATTTCAGGGTTAAGAAAAAACATACCCTTTTTAAAAATTTTGCTGTTTTTGACACGTTAATCAATGTATGCGCGTACATCGCCTGTTGGGAAAAAATGGACCCTTTTTGGCATTTCTTGTTCACGCATCATATCCACCTTTGAATACAATTGGTCCCCTGGGCGAATTAAGGGTGTTTGAAGGAAGATAAAACTTAACTCTACGAATAACACCAATGTGTTTTGAAATAATTGATGATATATAGTCAACATGCTCACACCAAGATAAAAGTGGGTCGAAGACAACACCTAAGTACTTAAAGGTCCATGGCCCGATCGCTAATAGCCTCGTCCCCAGAAGCCCCAGATTTTACCGGAAGTGGTCAATATCTTGGCATCAGAAGAAAGCTACTATTTTTCTCATTTACCCTGTGAAATCTTAGAGCCAAAGGATGTTTGGTTTGGAAGTTATGAGCGAAAATGTGCCCCATTTTGGTCGACCAATATTAATTTTACACAGTACTTTGTGGGGCTTACAAAATCACATTTTAGCTCTCGCATCAAAACGGATTTAAATATCGGCGCAAAACTTAACAGTTGGGGTTTTGGAGTGAAGGCCAATCTATAAAGATGAAAACTTCATATCCTTAAATCGGGCCATCCCCCTTTAAATTTGTCAACTATTTTGATATCTGCATTATCATACATCAGATTAATTTCACTAAATTTATTAACAGCATTTTTGTTCTAAAGATCATGAATTTGGTTTTCTTTATGTTCAAAGTTAGTTGGTTGTTTTCAAACCACTGTGCAATCTTAGACAAATTATCATTCATATCCAACTGAAGAGTCGTGGGATCTGATGCAGTAAAAAGTAATGTATTATCATCAGCATACATAACACACTTACAACTGATACTATCAGGAAGAGAATTTACATAAATAAGAAATAGTAATGGCCCTAAAATTGACCCCTGTGAATTCCAATATCAATAATTTCATCAGATAAAGTAGAATTTATACACACAGCTTGTGTTCTACCACAAAGATACAAAGAAAACCAATGCAAAGAATTACCAGTGATACCAAAACTTTTGAAGTTTACGAAGGAGAAAATTATTATTTACAGTATCAAAGGCCTTTTTGAGGTCAATGAATAGTGCACCAGTACCCTTTAAGCTTTTTTAGCATATAATAGGACAGATTTTTGCACAGTTGAGATATCACAATTGCTATTTCCAGGTAGCAGACCATATGAAATATTTTAAGGTGTGTTTGTGGTCATGGTAGTTTCATCAAAAAACCTTAAAGGCTGACTCAGAGATTTCCCAAGGATGGCACCCCCATTTTTCTAACAAATTATCTTGATTGGTTATTTCGTCTTTCTATCTAGCGGCCGCAGCCGAGATGCTATTCACCATGCCATGTAGCGCCAAATGTCCCTGTCCATCATTTAGTTGGGGATGTCAGATGGGTCCTGCTGGATGTCTCGAGCAATCACATCAATGTAGTTAAAGGGGCGACAACCCCTGTTTGGGCATCGCACGTTTTTATCATTTTGTGTACACATTTTAGACCTAGCAAATTCATAAAATCCTTTAAAAATGACTCTTGAGCATCGTCAAGAGTCTAATTTCAATACAAATATGAAAGGGAATGCAATTCAGATCAGTCTGTCCATCGTGATTGTGTAATACAAAATACTGGTTTTGGAACCGAATCGACCTGCAATCAAAACAAGCAAACAACATGTTTGACGATCAGTTTTATATTTATTTAGAATCCCAAATTGACTAGATTAATCATCCAAATAGCAGAAAAGCCAAAGGAAAGGAAGAAGCGAGCCGCTACGTTGTTGGGAGGCTGAGCTGCTGCAGTACAGTCGCAAGGCCAAGTGGTGTATCCCCATGCAAGTTGACACGGCGAGCATGGAGTGAGGACTTGCTTTATCCACCACCTTGCTTTATCCGTAACAATGAAGTCGAGCCACGTTTTCTTATTATATTTTACCTTTCTAACCGATTTGCATCAATTGTCACCTCTTTATTCTTCTCTCTTCTTCCGCTACGGGGGTTCATTATGAAAACTCTACGGCAGCTAATGGTGCATGCATGGCCGGGGTATTTCCCGGCGAGGCCACCGACGAAGGTAGCTCTACCTCTCAATGATGAATATCCCTGGCGAATAAATCCCAATTCTACTTCTCATCTTCATATCTTGGACTCGGGCTTGGAATTTTACTCATTTTGGTTGAAGATGAAAGACCTACAAAACTAATGTCCGAACCAGTTGTGCATGCGTTTAGTACATGAATTGACCGGTAGTACCTTGCCTTACTCCTGTTACTTTAATTGAATGACGTCACAGGCATAGTGCCCAATTTGAAGAATTTCATTTTGTTTTATGGGGGGGGGGTCTTGCAAAATAATCTTTTCACAGTGTAATTGTGACTTACCTGTAGCAGTTTGAAAATAAAACCTAAGTTTTTTGTTTTATATCAAAAGCTTCTTATTGATATATAATCATTTCATGGTGTGTGGACTTTAAGCTTGGTTGAATTGGAGATACCAGATTGCCATAGGTGGTGTAGTTTATTGCAGGCAACATAGAACCCCAGGTACTTTGAAGTCCCTGACCTCTTTGAGTTGATGATTATCATCCTCGTTGACAGTCATATATTCTGTCTTCTTGGCATTTAGACGTAGGCTGACTTTCTCTGCAGCATTCTCAAGTGATGTTAGTAGATCTTGTGCACCACATATCAGATCGGATGTTAGAGCTAGATCATCTGTATAGTCCAGGTGTGTGAGATGCTGACTTTGGTGATGATTAGAACACTTGAGTTTGATATTGAGTTCCTTGTCGTTCATGATGTAAAGACTCTGTCTGAGGATATAATCAAATACAATTACAAAGAGATAAGGAGCAAGAGCAAGCAAGACGGGTTATCATACATGATGGCAATTGCTTTGACAGTCTCATCTGGGATACCATAGTTGGTAAGAATATGCAGCATTACATCCCTGTAAGTGTTGACACTGTCAAAAGCCTTAGAGAAGTCTACAAACACAATTGAAGTTTTTCTCTTGGAAATTCTCAACTCTTCTATGATCCTTCTGAGGGCAAATATCTGAGGTAGTGTTGTTCTGCCTGTGCGAAAACCATTCTGGTTCCATCTGAGAATGGGATCTATGTGAGAAGTAATTCTGTTGAGCAGCATTGAGTTGTAGTTTTGGGTTTGTTGGAGGTCGCCTTTCTTTGGTAGAGGAGTGATAAACGATGTTGATAAAGCAGCTGGTTTGTATCCCATGTAGTTGTTGGCAAAATTCTAACAGCTGATCATTGAATAGTGGACTCTTCCAGATTACTGCAGGAATGTTGTCGGGATCAGTCGTCTTGGTGTTGTTCAGTTTCTTCAGACAGATTTGAAGCTCCTCTATAGTGAAAGGTCCAGTCTGGATGGGAAGGGGGTCTGCTATCTTGTGGTTGAAGAAAGGTTCATCAAGGTTAGTGTTATTCTGAACTGGTTTGCCAAGTAGAGAACTAAAGTGCTGAAACCATGTGTCGAGGCGCTCTTCAGTTGTTTCACCTTTGATTCTTATCGGTCAGCTCCCTCAGTGCCTCCCAGGCAGCAGCATGCTTGTTCTCAAGATGTAGGGTGTCAAGTGCTTCAGCCTGGGACTGAACATGCTCCTCAAGCACCACGATGTAAGCATCATCAAGCACAGCCTTAGCAGCATCAAGGTTCGGCTTGGAGCTTCTGGTGGATTTAGTACGGTTGTTTTTTCCCTGCAGACTTCAGTTTTTCTCTGGCTTTGCTGACTTTGTCATAAGAGGCAAAGGCAGCAGTCTTCTTCTTTCTTCTAGGTAGCATCTCCGGTGCAATTTCTTTGTTGGCTGAAGTGAGGGCATCATATACTGTGCTGGAGTTCTTCAAGCTCATCAACAAGAGTGTTGAACATGTTATGTACTGCTACAGCATACTGCTTGCAAAGCTTTGTATCTCCCACTACCTTCCTCCAGTCAATTGTTTTCATGTGATCTCTAGGAGGGAGTTTACTCTAACTTATTTGGCTCCTACAAGAGGCAATTCTGAGATCAGACTTAACAGAACTGTTGTAGGCTCTTGAGTTCTTAATGCTGTTAATCCACTTCTTTCTGACCAGAATGTAGTGCAGCTGGACAAGTTCTCTGTTGGGACGATGGTGTGTGTCCACAGTCTACTTGGTTGATTTTGAAATCTTGTGTTAGTGGCAACAAGGTTAAGTTGTTCCTTGAAGTCCTACATGTACATTCCATTTCTGTTGGACTCATTGTTGCATGTGAACAGCGTGTCTTCAGGCCAAGCTTAGCATTGTAATCTCCAGGGATGCACAGAAGATTATGGGCTGGGACTTTACTGGTGGCAGTGGATAGTTCTTGGTAAAATTGAGAGACAGTTTCATCCGGATGGTCGTTGTGAGGGCTGTAGCAGCAAAGTGACTGTTATGGAATTACCCATCAGTGTAAGCTTCAGGATGTGCTCATTACAGTGGACTAGGTTGGCGCATGACCTGAGAGCCTTTGATGATAAAAGAAACCTCACACCTCCTGTAGCTGCATTTTTGTCTCGCCTGAACTTTGTTCGGCATAGACTTAGTAATCACTTTTCTGTCTGTCTGTCCGTCCGTCTGTCTGTCATGCTGTCTGTCTCCCCTCCGTCCGTGTTCACGTGCTTGTGTACGATTTATCTGGAGTTCCGTAAGGGCTACGGTGATGTAACTTGGTGGAAAGAAGCGGGTCCACGAGTTCTCGACCTGATTAGATTTTGGGCTTAAAATATGCTAATTAAGTATCTAATTTGCATAATTTGTGGAAACTTTCCCATAAGGCTTGTGTACAAGTTTTCTAGAGTTCCGTAAGGCGTATGATGATGTAACCGTATTTCGGGCAAATTAAATATGCAAATGAGCTAATTAATATGCAAAAATCAGCGTAATTGCTTTAATTTTGAAACAGTTCATCAGATATGCAAAATTCCTTCGCTGCATGAAAGCCTATCATGATGCGCATCTTTCTTGCAATTTGAAAGTGCGAGATATGTGCGGCTTAGGTATGCAAATGAGCTAATTAAATATGCATTATTACTGTATCTCTGAAACGGTACATCGGATGGGCAAAATTCCTTCGCAACATGAAAGAATACTATGTCATGCATCTTTTGTGTGAATCATAATTGGGTCAAAGTGCATGTGGGCCAATTAAAGGGGCAATGTTTGATGCAATTGATCTAATTAAATATGCGTAATTGCTGTATTGCTGAAACAGTACATTGGATATGCAAAATTCATTCGGTACATGGACTACTGTGCCGTACATCTTTTGTGTGAATCATAATTGGGTCAAAGTGCATGTGGGCCAATTAAAGGGGCAATGTTTGATGCAATTGATCTAATTAAATATGCGTAATTGCTGTATTGCTGAAACAGTACATTGGATATGCATAATTCCTGTGCTACATGGAAGACTGTGCCATACATCTTTTGTGTGAATCATAATTGTGGTCAAAATGCATGTGGGCCAGTTAAAGGGGCATTCTTTGCTTATTTTAAAAATGCAACTAATGCCAAATGCTTGGTCCATTTCAGCCAAATTTGCTCAGGATGTTCATTGTGAAATACTACACCTTGCAAAAGAATTTGATTCAGGAGTTCATTTACCTTAAAATAAACTAGGTCAGTATGTGTTTATTTGGCAGTATAGGGCTGTGTGTGGTTTGGTGGTGTACAAAACAAGAAGACTTATCAAAGCAAAAGAAAAAAGGGGAAGTATACCACATCAAAGGTATTAACATCAATAGATATAGCTAGATATCTAGTACCCATGTTTTCATTGAAAGGGTTTCTAGCTCTGGTTCTGGTGGGTCAGTCTTTTGGGTTGCCAGCCTGTTTACATTTCTTGGAAAATGTGAAAATACGTGAAATTCGGTGTTTTACCGCTTTCCAGACCCCGTAGAGGGCCCAAATTTAAAATGTGGTCACATGATTTTTTCAAAAATAGTGTTTCCAAATTGAATAAATGTTCATATTTTTACTAAATTTAGTGAATTTTAAGGGATTTTTGCATGACTTTTCATGATTAATATCTCCACAATGGAAAATGTTGTGACCCCTGGGGTGGTGTCAAATCAAAGAGCAGGAAATAAAGAATGCTATAAATGCAAACCCGGGGTGCTACTCCTAAACATCTCTTGGTTATGCTAATGTTGGGGACATCTATATAATAATACCGGTGGTCTGTCAGTGTGTCTGTCTGTCTGACCGCATCTATTTTCTCGGAGACCGAGGGTCCCGCGTTCCTGAAACTTGGTGGGTGGGTGCCCCTTGACCTTCCGAAGACCGAGTTTGTATTGGTTAGTGGATAAAAGGTCATCAGGGGTCATTCAAGGTCATTCAAGGTCAAATGGACCGCGTCTATTTTCTCAGAGACCGAGGGTTGCACGTTCCTGAAACTGGGTGGGTGGGTGCCCCTTGACCGTCCGAATACCGAGGTTGTATTGGTTAGTGGATAAAAGGTCATCAGGGGTCATTCAAGGTAAAATGAGGTCAAATGGTGTAAACGTTGGTGTATAGACATGAAACTTGGAGGGCAGGGTCGATTGTTGATGCCGAAAATTTTAAAGGTCACGATAAGGTCATCGGGGTCATTCAAGGTCAAGTGGGGTAAACGTTGGTGTATGGACATGAAACTTGGAGGGCAGGGTCGATTTTTGATGCCGAAATTTTGAAGGTCATGACAAGGTCATTAGGGGTCATTCAAGGTCAAAGGAGGTCAAAAGGGGTAAACTTTGGTGTCTATTTTCTCAGAGACCGAGGGTTGCACGTTCCTGAAACTGGGTGGGTGGGTGCCCCTTGACCGTCCGAATACCGAGGTGGTATTGGTTAGTGGATAAAAGGTCATCAGGGGTCATTCAAGGTAAAATGAGGTCAAATGGTGTAAACGTTGGTGTATAGACATGAAACTTGGAGGGCAGGGTCGATTTTTGATGCCGAAATTTTGAAGGTCATGACAAGGTCATTAGGGGTCATTCAAGGTCAAAGGAGGTCAAAAGGGGTAAACTTTGGTGTCTATTAGGGGTCATTCAAAGTCAAATGGGGTTAAACGTTGGTTTCTCGGAGACCGAGGGTCGCACGTTCCTGAAACTTGGTGGGTAGAAGACCGAGGTTGTATTGGTTAGTGGATCAAAGGTCATCAGGGGTCATTCAAGGTCAAATGAGGTTAAACGTTGGTTTCTCGGAGACAGAGGGTCGCACGTTCCTGAAACTTGGTGGGTGGGTGCCCCTTGACTGTCTGAAGACCAAGATTGTATTGGTAAGTGGATCAAAGATCATCAGGGGTCATTCAAGGTCAAATGAGTTCAAATGGGGTAAACGTTGGTTTATGGACATGAAACTTGGAGGGTGAGGTTGATTATTGATGCCAAAAATGTCAAAGGTCATGACAAGGTCATTAGGGGTCATTCAAGGTCAAAGGAGGTCAAAAGGGGTAAACTTTGGTGTATCCAGACGAAACTTGGTGGGCGGGGTCGATTGTTGATGCCGAAAATTTTGAAGGTCACAACAAGGTCATTAGCGGTCATTTAAGGTCAAAGAAGGTCAAATGGAGCAAATGTTGGTTGTATGGACATGAAACTTGGAGGGTGGGGTTGATTTTTGATGCCAACAATCTTAAAGGTCACAACAAGGTCATCAGGGGTCATTCAAGGTCAAAGGTCAAATTGGGAAAACTTTGGTGTATCCAGACGAAACTTCGTGGGCAGGGGCGATTGATGATGCCAAAAATTTTAAAAGTCACGACAAGGTCATCAGGGGTCATTCCAGGTCAAAGGTACCCCAAAACCTGAGATTCATTCATGCCAGGTGATCGTGATACCCGGGGACCGCCTAGTTATATATTAATACCGGTGGTCTGTCAGTGTGTCTGTCTGACCGTGTCTATTTTCTCTGAGACCGAGGGTCGCACGTTCCTGAAACTTGGTGGGTGGGTGCCCCTTGACCGAACGAAGACCGAGTTTGTATTGGTTAGTGGATCAAAGGTCATCAGGGGTCATTCAAGGTCAAAGAGGTCAAATAGACCGCATCTATTTTCTCGGAGACCGAGGGTTGACGTTCCTGAAACTTGGTGGGTGCAAAGTTGTATTGGTTAGTGGATCAAAGGTCATCAGGGGTCATTCAAGGTCAAATGAGGTAAAATGGGGTAAACGTTGTTGTATGGACATGAAACTTGGAGGGTGGGGTCGATTTTTGATGCCGAAAATTTTGAAGGTCACGACAAGGTCATTAGGGGTCATTCAAGGTCAAATTACGTTAAACGTTGGTTTCTCGGAGACCGAGGGTCGCACGTTCCTGAAACTTGGTGGGTGGGTGCCCCTTGACCGTCCGAAGACCGAGGTTGTATTGGTTAGTGGATCAAAGGTTATCAGGGGTCATTCAAGGTCAAATGGGGTAAACGTTGGTGTATGGAAGTGAAACTTGGAGGGTGGGGTCGATTTTTGATGCCGAAAATTTTGAAGGTCATGACAAGGTCATAAGGGGTCATTCAAGGTCAAATGAGGTTAAACGTTGGTTTCTCGGAGACCGAGGGTCGCACGTTCCTGAAACTTGGTGGGGTGCCCCTTGACCGTCCGAAGACCGAGGTTGTATTGGTTAGTGGATCAAAGGTCATCAGGGATCATTCAAGGTCAAATGGGGTAAACATTGGTGTATGGACATGGAGGGTGGGGTCGATTTTTGATGCCAAAAATTTTAAAGGTCATGACAAGGTCATTAGGGGTCATTCAAGGTCAAAGGAGGTCAAAAGGGGTAAACTTTGGTGTATCAAGACGAAACTTAGTGGGCGGGGTCGATTGTTGATGCCGAAAAGTTTAAAGGTCACGACAAGGTCATCAGGGGTCATTCAAGGTCAAATGGGGTTAACGTTGGTGTATGGACATGAAACTTGGAGGGTGGGGTCGATTGTTGATGCCGAAAATTTTAAAGGTCACGACAAGGTCATTAGGGGTGCTACTCCTAAAACATCTCTTGGTTATGCTAATGTGGGAGACATTACAAGATTAATATCTCCACAATGGAGAATACAGAGAATAATGTGACCCCTGGGGTGGTGTCAAATGAAAGAGCAGGAAATAAATAATACTATAAACAAGGCCTCTGGACTGTTCCCGGTTATTTCTTTAGAATGGGCACGGACACGCTTATTTTCGCTGATTACCAATAATACAAACGAACGAGCAGGTGGACGCTCTTTTCCCACTTTCCGAGGTCAAAGTTCCATACTGATTAAATATTACAACTATGCACTACTACTGTGTTAAATACGTCCACATGTCATCGCAACTACGAACATGCTATAGACCAATGTATTGGGAATCCATTTTGAAAAATCTGCAAAAATGAGGACCGTTGCTCGACATTGCAAAGATAAATTTTCTGAATAACCAACATGTCAGCTGACGATGAGTTCTTGGATGTAAAAGGGATCATTTTATTAAGGCAGGGTCTCGCCTAGGAAATCAACGAGGGAACGTGCATTTTCCGTGCTGTAAGGTTTAGGTGGAAGGGCTTGGGCGGTGGTTAACATCTAGCGTCCCCCAGCGAGTTCGCCTTTTTCAAGATGGCCGTCCGACCTTAGCCTCTAAAACTCATTGTGACTATAAATTTATGCCAACTGGGGGTGCTACTCCTAAACATTACTTGCTTATTGTGGTGGACATTTCGAGATAATATTCCAAAACGGAAGATGTTGAGTAGTCCCTATGGTGGTTATCAAATGAAGATTGAGAAGTAAGTATAGACACTATAAATGCAAACCAGGGGTTGCTATCCTAAAGTCTCTTACTTGTGCTCGTGTGGGGGACATTTAAAGATTAACACTATAAATGCCCAAACGGGGGTGTGCTGCGACACCTCCACCAAACAGAAAGTGGTGACCCCTAGGAGTGGATGTCAAATGAATAAGGTGGAAGTAAAACTAGTTGGGAGGATTGGAGTTAATCTGCTTGCACAACTTTTTGGGACACCATGGGACTCGCTCAGTTGCACTCTGGTGTGCTTTTTGTCTTACAGTTATGCACGAAAGCAGCGAGACTGTGGACTTGAGAAACCGCATGGTTCTTATATCCATGGATATTCTCATGTAGTAAGTATGGGACAGTGTGTTTTTCAATTGTTGGCTTTTTTGCTTACCAATTGAATTTTTGCGGTATGTAAAATGTAGATAATGTCCCAGGAATCCATTAATAAATTTGTTACCAATTTTTTATCCCTTCCGTTTGGCGGCCATCTTGGATTTCAAAATGGCTGACATTTCACATATTTGCCTATATCGGGATTTGAGCAAACATAGAAGGTTCAAAAATTGGTGGGGCAATACCCAGGTGTTGATTTGTCAAGGAACACAAATATCACCTTCAGAAAGTCGAGATTGTTTCCTTAGCCCAATCTTGAATTTCAACATGGCCGCCATTTTCAACCATATTTAGCTATATTGGATTCTGAGAGCAACATAAAAGGATCCATTTGGGGGTGCCAAATACCCATGTTTGTGATGCCAAGGAACAAACATTAGTACATTCAGGAAAGTCGAGATTGTTTCCTTAGGTGGTCCATCTTGAATTTCAAAATGATCGCCATTTTTAAATATACTCGCCCAATATGAGATTTCTGAGCAACATAAAGGCTCCATTGGTGGCAATACCATGTTGTGATGACAAGGAACACATTTATTACATGCAGAAAGTCGTAGATTGTTTCCTTCAGGTGGGTGGGCTGGCCATCTTGAATTTCAAAATGGTCGCCATTTTAATATTATTACTTCGCCCAATATCTGGACTCTGAGCAAAATAAAAGGCTCCATTTGGTGTTAATGCCCGTGTTTGTGATGTTATTGATATTGATGTTGTGGCAGAGTGTTACCGTGAAAGATAAAGGCTAAGGGACCATCCCCAACAGAAAAGGGTTGCTGGAGACCTGGCGAATCCCATCTACTATTTAGCTACTAATTGGACAACTGAATTGTTTACAAGTTAGCACCAGGGGAAATCCCCGGATCTGAAGTATGTGCTTCCTGAGTCGAGTAAACATTGGTCTCTACCAATTCGGATGATGGGTTGGTCCTCAAGCCTACTGGAAGGTCCACCCTGTATGTACAAAAGATGCAGGACAACTTTGTTAAACGTAATGCTTCTTTCATCATCAGCACATACAACGTCCAGACACTATCAACAAAAAGTCAAGAAAGAAAACTGATATATTGAAGCACAACTGTCTGATATTGATGTCATCTGCACGCAAGAACACCGCATGTGCACAGCGAGCCACTACTACATGAGAATATCTATGGCTATGCACTTTACAGTCTAATGCCGGAAGAATAAAGAAAAAATCAGTTACAGGAAGGGTGGGGTTTCTTTCTCACCAAAGGGCTCTAAAGTCGCGTGCCAGCCTTGTCAACGTAATGAGCGCATCCTGAACTGTAATGATGGGTAAATCCTGTGAAACAAGTCATGTGCTGCTAGCATCCATATTAAACTGTCTCTCGCTTTTACCATGGACTGTCCATGCCACCGGTGCAGTCCAGCCCATAATCTTCTTGATCCGGAGATTGCGGTGCTAGAACTGGCTAGGGCGCGCTGTTCGGTTGCAGAGGCGGGGGTCCAGAAGAGGTGGGGTGGGCGTGAGGGAATCCATGATGAAGTGGTTTAGCCTTGCCACTGGCTAACAAAATCCAAATCAAGCAAGTCGACTGTGGACACAGCTACCGTCGCCCAATGGAGAACTTGTTCAGCTGGACTACATTCGGTTCATGATTAACAGCATAATAATAAGAGCCTTCAACACTTTGAAGCTGTTAAGTCTAATCATAGAATTGTCTCTTGCGGAGCAGGATAAGTTTGCCATCAGAGTACACCCTCCCAGAGATCCCATGAAAACAATTGACTGGAGAAAGGTTAGTGGGAGAGACCAAGCTCTGGACCAGTATACTGTCAGCAGTACTAACCAAGATTAACAGATTCACCACTCCTTGTGTTGATGAGCTTTAAGATTAGAACCCCAGCACAGTATACAAGTATGAAGCCGTCACTTCAGCCAAAAGAAAAATTGCACTGGAGATGCTACTAGGAAGAAAGAAGAAGACCACTGCCTTTGCCTCAAATGTCAAAGTCATCATAAGCCAGAGAAAATGAAAGTCTTGCCAGCCAAGAAGCCCCATACTAAATCCACCAGAAGATCCAATCAGAACCCTGATGCGTACCAGTGGTGCTGAGGAGGCATGTAAGTCAAAGCTTGAAGCACTTGACACCTACATCTCAAAATACAAGCATGCTGCTGTCTGGGAGGCATGATCGAGGTAGCTGACTGATAAGAAAGCTTTACCCCACCTAGAAGAATTAAAAGGTGAAACAACTGTCTCGAGACATGGTTTCAGCACTTTAGTTCTCTACTTGCTTGGCAAACCAGTTCAGAATAAACACTACCTTGATTTTTTGGAACCTTTTCTTCCATCACAAGATAGCAGTGCCTTTCCTCTCAAGATGGAACCTTCACGATAGAGGAGCTTCTGATCGACTGAAGAAACTTGAAAACACCAGACGCCTGGTTCCGACAACATTCCTGCAGTAATCTGGGAAAAATCACTGGTTTTTCCCAATTTTGGGTGATCAACTGTGGGAATTTTGGTGTAACGAATCTTCTGTGCCTAACGCAAGCATGATTGCCGGTCACTGTTATCGTGGATGTTGATCAAGTAGTCTGAAGGTTGGAGGTACCATGCCCAAACAGATGTGATTGCTCGAGAAATTGCCAGCAGGATCCCATCTTGCCATCCCCAACTTAAGCGGACAGGGACATTGGCACTACATGGTGACAGCATCTCGGCTGTGGCGGCTAGATGATGGGATATTGGTTTCAATGACTTGACATTGCACTGGAAAAATGGGACAAGCAATAACATTGAAACTATATGGCAAACTTATTAAAACACCCAGAGATATGGCTTCCTAGAATTCCATGATTTTAGTGGTTCAGGTGCATTAGGAGATGTCTGATTAGAAGGATGCATTTGCTCATTTAAGCCAAGATATCGGGCGAAGTATAGTTAAAAAAATGTGGCCATTGGAAATTAAAGATGGCGTCAAAGGAAACCAATCTGTGCCTCTCTGAATGCACAAAGATATATTTTCCTTAAACACACAAAACATTAATATTGCCACAAATGGAGCATTCCATGTTGCCCAGAAGTCCAGATTGATATGAGCGAAATATACGTTAAAAATGGCAGCCATTTTGAAATCAAGATGGCGCAAAAGGAAACAATTTGCAACTTTCTGGATGTAAATATGTGTTCCTTGACACTCATAAACATTGTTGTCACCAAATTGGAGCTTCATGTTGCTCAGAAGTCCAGTATGGGGAGAAGTATATGCTTAAAATGGCCGCAATTTTGAAATTCAAGATGGGCCCCGCCCTATAGAGGAAACAATAATAGGCGCAAAATGAATAATGTTAGTATGTGCATTCTCTAACATCACAAACATGGGTTGTGCCACCAGCTTGAGCCACCTATGTTGATTAGAAGTGCAGATAGCAAAATATTTTAAAAATGGCTGCCATTTTGAAATTCAAGATGTCCGCCTGAAGGAAAACAATCTGCAACTTTCTGAATGTGATAATTGTTTCCAATATCACACATGGGGTATTGCCACCAATTTGAACCATCTGTGTTGCTCAGAAGTCCAGATATAGAGGCAAAATATGTTGAAATGGCATCCACATTTTGAAAACCAGATTGCCGCCAAACTGAAGGGAGAAAAAATGGTAACAAATTTGATTTGGATTCCTGCGACCATATTCTACATTTTAAGACCCAAACTTCCAATTGTAGGCAAAAAGCCAACAAATCTCAAACCATCAACACACGCCCCACTAACACCGCTGCTTTAATACACTCTGGCGAACCCTGAGTTCCGATCTTGCCATCGGATGTCTCTAAGACCAATCCCGAGTCTCGGACGTCCGCTTTCGGAGGTTCTGTGACTCACTGCTTGCCTCAGCAGAGCGCGTAGAGTCAGAGCAGTCGCTCAAGGGAGGCTCAGGCGAAGATCTCCTCCGGAGATCTTCGCTAGGAAGAAGTAAGAAGCCATCGCGCTCCTCTTCTCCCGTCGTGCCGCCAATCAGGCGAAGCCGACACCGACTCAGCAACCCAAGAAGCAAGGCGTTGCTTTCGCAGGCCTCCCCCGCTCGATACTGGCTCAGCCTCTAGGTTGATGCCGGCCTCCGTCGACCTTGCCCGTACTGGTCGCTTCCACATGAGCTGCTTCATGCAACTCGGACGACACTACAGGCCGATCAGGCACCCAGACTCCCGTCAGATCCCCGTCAACGCGGAGATCCGGGAACACCTGGCATGGTGGGCTCACCGCCCCAACTTACTCGGGGAATTCTTTTCCCTGCTCCTCCTTCATATTGTTTCACGAAAGGCGCGTCGAAGTCGGGTCGGGGGGGTTTCACCCTAGACCTCTGCGCCTCGGGGACGTGTCCCAGACCGGAGGCTCAGTCCTCATGTCAATCGGCTAACCGCCCTCGAATTGTGGGTCAGTGGACCTTAACCCTTGCTCACTTCGAGGTGATGGTGATCAACTCTGGCCGGCTCGCTGCCTGCGTCTATAATCGTCCGGACCTAGTATCCTTTCCGGACGGAGGGAGCGGCTCAGTCCTGGTCCGCTGGAGCACCTAACATGACTGTGGTGGCCATTATCACAAAAACCGGCACGATGCCGAGATTTCTGTGCTTTTCGCAGAGGGCTTCCTCGCTCATATCAGCGGGAAAGAAGGAAGTCCCCATGGACGCTTACTCAAGCGTCTTCGGACCCTACTTTTCCGTCTGGTGTGAGGCGACTATAGTGTTCCCGACTCGGGCATCTGTAGCCCGAGAATCGCTGACTTTCTCATTTCTCACCCGATCGCTTGATAGGCTGGACTTTACAATCTTCGACTGTTAGAACTAGCGATTCATAGAGGTTTCGACGACGGATCAACTAACAATGACGATTGTTCGATCCGTCTCCTTTAGAGGGGATGTTTAAATACAACGACCTCCGACCATGAAGGCGGTCCCACCCACCCTGGGACCTTAACTCATTCTTAGACTATTTAGGTGGAAGCACCCCGTTCGAACCAAGGCTGAGGCATCCCTAAAACATGTCACCATTAGACGGCTTTCCTGGTCCGCTCCTCTCGCTCACTCTCCTCTGGATGCATCTGATGCTCGGAGATTAAGAGTATCTCGATGTCAGCGTCTGAATTCTCTCGGGACAAGGTCAAACTGTTCTTCAGGCCAGATTTTCTGGCCAAGAACGAGTCATCCTCATTCCGCCACTCAACAATATCTTACGCACACCACGAATTGCATGTCATCTTCGGTGCGGGCAGATCGCCTGTGGTGTCCCGTTCGGAGCCCTTGAGTACTATAAAAGTAAAACTAGTCCGCTCAGGGGCTCGAACGCTCGTTGTTTGCCTTACCGACGAAACACAAAAACACCAACCCACTACCACAGGCTTCCCCCCCACGGGTCCGCGCCAAAGCAACGATTGCTAGATGGATAAGCGCTGTAATAATGATTCCATCCAACGCGGTGATAGGTCAGGCTTTTCCCAAGCTCGAGCCCATTCAGTTCGTACACATCACCACGTCGTCATGGGCCTATCACGCGGATCCGTATTGCCGAAATCTGCGAAGCATTGTCGTGGAGGGCTCCCACAACGTTTTCGTCGGTGTACTACATAAACGTACAAACTCCCCAGAAACGTTGCGAGGGCACTCCGCAGAAACAACACTAATCTATCTACAACACTATACATAAAGTCTCTCCAACCGGTTGTCGACTGTGACGCTCGCCTCAGAGTATTCTGTGTGTCAGGTGAGCATCTATGTCCCCGATTTTTATGTTTACTGCCTTTCGGCCTTTACATATGTTTTCTTATTATGTTTAGTGTAGGTCTCGCCTTGGCTGCATCGGTTGCTGCTCTGAGATATCATGCTCCTCCACCCCTGCGACTGAGTGTGCTAGTCTGGTGTTAATTGAAATTATTCCTTCACGGGGGTTGACTGCCTATATTCAGTCACATTGGTGTAGGAAAATCAGCTCAGTGTAATGAATTTAGTTTAGAAACACATTATGTTTCCCATAAATTATTTAACTGAGGCCTGATTTCCTATCCAATTTTTACTCCGCTTCCAGCCCGCCCCACCACAGCATGATATTACCGCTCGTCCGTGTTGGCTGAGCCAAAACGGATTAAGGGAGCAATGGTCACAGGTGGACCTGGGTTCACGGTCGAGACCATTTTAAATCTTTTAGGGGTGGCTAAAATAGTATTTTGGGGCATTCCACTTCTCAGAGGGAAATATGCATTATTTCCAGATACATTGGAAAGGAAATCATGCCTCAGTTAAATGCTTTATATGGAACATAATGTGTTTCTAAACTATTACAGGGTATTGGGGTGGGGTGGGGGTTGAGGGTTGAGGGCTGTTAAGGAAGGGGATAGGATGTTGCAGAGGGGTGGAAGTTTTTGCAGAGTGTTGTGGAGTTGGTGGGTGTTTGGGGAGGGGGTGAGGTTTTGCGGGGTGTTGGAGAGTGGGGTGGGGTTTTGTCGGGGTGTGTTGGGATTGTTGGAGTTTTTGGCAGGTTTTTGTGATGGGTGGATTGTTGCGGGTGTTTGGGGATGGGTGGTGTGTTGTAGTTGCATTGAAATCCACATATTAGTGATCGCGCACATCCGGCGGGGATCTATTTTAAAACGCATCGCGTAAATACGAAGTTCGCCTTGTTGATGTTTGTTGTTGTGCAAAGGTTCAACATTTGCCTGTAATATCCACAAACCAACGTTGGGTCCAGGTACCACATGTCATCCCCCTTTGTTGATGAGGTCAAAGGCACATAACCAAGGTCAAAGGTTCATGTGAGGTCACTGTGTTAATAGCTAGCTGAAAATGTAAAATTGACCTCCTTTTTAAAATTGAAGTTCAATTGGAACCAAACTTGGTTTATATGGAGTTTACAACATGCAACCCCGCATTGTGTTTTTTAGTAACTTATTAATTATTTAAAATTTCAAATTATTTAGAATTTCGTTACACGTTTTAAACAAAATAAAAATTTGTATATAGGGGTTGTTTGTTTATTCGTAATTTATTTAAATATAGATTTACAATTTAAAAATTATCAGAAAGGGGTAATGTTTGGGCACCTTCTATGGCCTACTAAGGCATGGTAGGGGAGTATTTTTGTGTTGTCTGCAAAGAAGCAGCACATAGGGAATGTTTTGGTAGTATCTGTCTTCTGTGGTAAAAAAGGTTTGACCCAATGTTTAACCCTACACATAATTGCCCACTTTTTGCCACATATATGCACATTTTCATGAAACTTGATACCTGTGACCTTTGTACCCTGTCACAAAACCTGCGATGGCGGCTACATATGAGTCCCATGAACACGTATTTTTTACTCATACCAAGTTGTTACACATACAACATACTTGCAGCTTATATCATAAACCCAAGATACCATGCTGTTACTACGACTTTTCTACCTTTGTATTTCTTTTTTATTCCAGTACAAATGGTTAGCACCAAGCAACCAACGTGTCCACTATGTAGAAGTCCATTCTAAACAGGTCTGCCACATTCATTTACAGAGCTGGCTTAAAAAGCGATTTAGATGTTAACCAAATGAAACTTTGTAGTGATTGCTATTTTAATGAATAGAGCTGTATAATGTATACACAGATGTCAAACTACCCAAGGAAAGCAGTAGCCTTTCATTATTAAGGCAACACTTGTGCACATCCTTTTGGAAGTTTCTCAAAAGCAATTGCCCCTTTTATTTTTGTTGTCCCCTGTTTATGTCTCTGTTCATGTTATAGACAATTTCCCCCTAAAAACTTGTGGGCTTTGATTTGTTGGCATACTTGAATAAAAATAGATATGCTATCATTGATATATCCATACAAAAGACTTTGTAGTCAATAATATAGGGCATGCAGTATTCCATTTGACTGCTATGGTAACATTGGTTTTGTTGACATTAGAGACTTATGATTGACCATACTTAAAGTAGTGCTACTTGTAAATATTTTTACCATTGCACTATTGGAGGCACTATATGCACACTCCAGGATCATTAGTGTTAATAAGGTCAAATCGTACAAGACTCAGTTGTAGTAATTTATTCATAAATCCATTTGTTTCTTAAAAACACGGAAGAACAATTTCTTGATATCAAAAGCCTTAACGGTTTTCTGTCTATAATTCTAAATATAAATAAATGATCAAAATCCAAATTGAAGACTAACTTTGAAAAAGCTCTTCTTGGATGAGCACTAGTTGTTTCGGTGTGTTAAAAGAGGTTGTTGAGGAACGTTAATAACAGCGGCCTTAAGGAATTTCATTGTTGTCAAATGTGGGTAAACATCCTCTGGGAACGCAAACATACTTTCTCTCATGATATTTAAAAGTTTAAATTTAAAGTTTTCAAAGAACTGATTAAAAGAAGTTCTCTAATAAATGTTGTACACAATAACTTTGAGTGTGAGTGGTCGCACCCCCCAATTCCACATAAGGGGAAAAAGGTCCACTTTTTGCTGAATTTTTTTATAAAAAGGTCCAAAATTTAGAGAAATTTTGACAAGCAAGTCCACTTTTTGGTGAATAAATGTTCAAAAAGTCCAAAAAAAGACCATTTTTGGGGGGTTAGGTTCACTTTTACCAAAAAAGGTCCACTTTTTCAAAGTCCCGCACCCCCCTTCCAAAAAAAAATATATCCTGCATACGGCCCTGGCTGAGGGAGTACAGATTTGCCTATACTGTGTCTGGTGTGAATCATGGAGTTCACAACATGGTGCGCACATACACAGTTCCATCCTTCAGTTACGGTGCACTTGTGTTTTGACTATGTGTATAATGTATATGCTGAACTTGTTACTTCATACAAGGTGGAGAATAGTACATGGTTACAAGAGAATGTCATACAGCAAGATATTGGAGCTTTTTCACCTACTCTTATCAGGTCATAATAAGGCACATGATTATGAGTAGGTGTGGAGGGTATAAGGAATTATGCTGAATTAGATTGTAATCCACTCGGTATATTATATGAGACTCCTGTCTATCATGTTGAAGAAACTGCTTTAAAAGTGTATTAAAAAATATGCAATGATTAAATACATTGTAGTTTCCTTGATTGTATTTTTTGTGAATTATTGATTTAATCTGTACCAGGAAATATTCATAGACTAATATGAATTTAACATCGAAAGCTGTAAGGTTTTTGGTCACCTGCTTCAGCACGTAGACACATACCAGTATGGGGTTTTTGTTTTTCTAATTGAGATGTTTTGGTGTTCAGTTATATATAGGCTCTGCCCATAATTAACGCACATTTGTTCATACTACCTCGATCGCTGATAGTATAGTTGGATATTTCAGATATTTAGATCCGTGGGATTTTCCCGTGCAAATTGTTTTATTGGGCTAACTTTGTCAATTTTGGGGTGCGGATTTCAAAAAAAGTTGGTGCCCTTTTTTTTCAAACCACGCTTCAGATGATCGCCCTTTTGATTCAAAATGGCCGCCATTTTTCATTATAATTTATGTCCTATATCTCAGGCTATGAGCACTTTAAGGATACAATTGGTGGCAATACCCATGATTGCGATACACGGATTCCATTGAAAGTCACTGTCTTACTTGGTTAACTGTTTGGTTTGGCCGCCATCCCTGAATTTCAAAATGGAGCCGCCATTTTCAACTATGTTATGACTCTGGATCTCGGCTTATGCTCAAACTTAGACATAGTCAAAAATGGGGCAAATACCGCATTTTGTATTACCAGAGATTCCACTAAGAGCATGCCTTGCCTGTGCACTAATTTGGGTTGCCCGCCATCTTGAATTTCAAAATGGCGCCTTTTCAATTACATGATTACAATATTGTCCCATATCTGGCTTTGATTACGAGAAAACGTGAAAGTTGTGGCAATACCCATGTTTGTGTACCAGGGATTCTAATTAAAAGCATTTCCTTATTTTGTTCTACTTTAGTTTAGTCCCCATCTTGAATTTCAGAAATGGCCTCCATTTTCAATTATATGTTTTCCAAACGGGAGACTGCCGATCTTATAATCCGTTATCCGTTGATTTTATATCTGATAAAGCCCAATTAGACGCCATTCATAACAGACTCAGTGCGACTTCACCTGCGCCGGCTCTGAATTTTTAAATTTACGGGCGGGATAATTAAAGAAATATGGAAAGATGTATGCTTAACAAATCAAAAAATAAAAAATTGTTTCATATTTTAGTTAAATCTGATATGTTGTGTAACAATTGAGATTGCTTCAATTGATTGAATACTCCCAGTACGTACTTTTTTACAAGCCCCTTTATTTAGCTTGGTTGATCCAAAACTCACTAATTAAATTTATGAGTAAATTAATTAAACGAAGACATAGGGGTGGAGCAATTGGGACACAGAGATTGTAAAGTTTAGGGAGAACTACAAGTCTTCGATCTCCCTATTCCGTGTACTGAAAACCTCTTTCCGAGTACTGCAACCAGTTAGTGTTCAGATTAAATTTCTCCGGATATCATCCGGTGACCATCATGGAAACCAGATTTGTTACGGAGACCTCCAACTGATTACTCTCTACATGTAAACGAGTGAAAAAATCACTCCTTAAAAGAGTGAATCTTTTAACAACCCACTCACTCCAAAATGCGTGTGTTTTTAACTTAAAAGGCAATATCCCACTCAAAAAGAGTGAACGCATCACTCCAAAACGAGTGGATGCCCTCGTTTTTCGTGTTGTCCTGATTTCACTCCTCAAAGTGTTGTCCTTCGTTTAACTCCTCCAAACGAGTGTAAATCCACTCTTTTGAGTGATTTTTACTCTTTTTGAGTGGAAATATACTCTTTTTAAGGACAACCCCTCATTTTGGAGTGGTTGACAAGAGTTTCACTCGTTTGGGGAAGTGAAATTTTTCACTTGTTTACATTTAGAGAGTAACTGCCTTCTTAGGCCTACCGTGCTTTGCCTTCGCGCAAGGGTAACCAAAATCATGGTCTGCTATGACCTCCTCTTTGAACCAACTTTGGGCAGCTAAAAACTTTGTACACCATAATCCTGAAATGTCACGAACTCCAACAATAGGCTCTCGTATGATGACCAAGAAGATATGGTGGGTTGTCTTTTAAGAGGTAATCTTCCGAGTCAACTCCGACCGTGCACTGTCAAGCCCCTTCCCGCAGATATGGCAAAAGAAATCTCCTGAGTTATATGAAACAGGTAGAGCGTCTACTTTGATTCCAGCAAAACAGGTGAGTGGGGAGCTTGGTCTCATTGCCCGTGGGGAGCAAGCATACCTCCTTTGCTCGCTGAAATTCACAATATAGCTCGCACATTGTACAAAGATTTGTCTGGCCCAAATAAAGATGTTTAAGGTGCACTGACCGAAGAAACTTGGGGACGCTCTAAATCTGTGATTTTCATGGTGACAATGCCGTATTCCCTTCACAGAATCTGTTCGTGGACCAAAACATTGGAACAGCTTCTCAGTTTTCTGTTATCCGCAGATCACTCTTCTCATCAGATGGCCTTCTTTAAATCCGCATTAAAGACACTATCGAAGGATTTGCTAAATCAGCCAAATTGAAAAAATCATCAAAAATCAATGTTTTGCTGTATAGTAAAAGTACATGAGCCATAGACCTACCCTATAATGATAAGACCAGAAGCAACCTAATAAGGACAGAATCCGGAGAATTCAGTCATTACTGTCCGTTCGGACACTTACGCCAAAACGTAATTGAATGGAGAATCGTATCTTGTATCACGGGCCGTTTTATTCCTTTCTGTCAATTCTACAGCTGAACGGTAACTTATGAGAATTTAACAGACGTATCCTTCACTTTGAAGCTATTCCTGCAATTTCATATATTTTTCATCACTGATATGTCTTTAACAAAGGATACTTTTGTCCTGTCATTGATGAGTCTAACCGGGAACCACCGATTGACTCTCAAGTAGACTTAACACCGGCTGATGCATCAAGCGGGATGGAGGTCCAATACATTTGGCATTATAGACGCCATGGCATTTGGTTTCAGTTCTCATACAGGTCCAACATGGTACACTGCTCTTATTTGCCAACACCTTTGGTTTGAAGTCTCCTAAGATTGTACTGAGTATGAAGGATGGATATCTTCGACAGATTTGATACCCCACTGCAAGCTCAGATCACTGGCAAAAGGTCTACTGGCATGGATCCGGTCAAGTTTGACATTCAGAGATTCGACTAATCAAATTAGTACCACTGAAAAGTCTGGCTGTCTAATATTGAAGCAAACGCTCAACTGACAGCTTCTTTGGGAAAGCTTCTTTTCCTGCATATGAATGCATGTACTTGATGCGTCCACGACGACAGGGAATCTCAGGGATAGATGTATATCGCCAGACACGGATTCTTCATTTACCTCATGGATTGTGTTCAACCAAGAGCCTTCCAGGCGAGCTTCACTGTATCACCGGAAAAGAAGCGAAGCGCACAGTTGACCTACGTGGTGTGCAGCAGTTGGAAGCAAACTAAGGTCTGCTAGGAGGAAACTTTGCCTATTGGCAGATCTAAGATGTGGTGGATAAGTCTAGAGTCAGCTGTTATGCAATGGGTGTATCAAGAAATTTCCGTGAGGATATTTTCGACCTAGCCAGCATGTTAAATGTTCTTGAAAACTTTTTGTGCATGTGTGGTAAGTCAAGAACAGCAAATGCAGCACATTTGCCAGAACAGCGCTCTGTAAATGCATTGACTGTGGTAACACGATTGATTACAACGTAACAAGTCCAGCCGGGCTATCCTGACTCATCATCATCATCTGTTCGTCCTTAGACGGACGTCGAAAGCAGTCCGAGACAATTTTGTACCAGGTTGTTCTTATCCTTCATGATTGCTGATTTCACTTGCATACAATCCAAAATCTTTAGCAATGACATCAGATAATTAATTCCTCCTGCCACGGCTAGGTTTTTCTCCAGGTGGTGTCCAGAAATTCAGGTGAGAGAGAGGTTGGTCAGTTGTCCACATGCAGTGACCTGCCACTGGAGACGTCGCTTTTTAATGGTTTCTGATAGGAGTGGTAATCTCCATATACCTCATTGTGTGAAATATCTCTCTCGCTGATTTAAGTACTTTTCCAAGAAGTTGTATATAACAGCCGTTGATCCTGTTCTCAGCTTTGGGTAATGGGCTCAGTCTCAGCCTCCATAAGTATGAGTATACGCTCTACACATGCCCTTAAGAACTAAAATTCTATCCTGACTAGGTACTAGGTAACCCATGTAATCATTTAAGCCTCTAATGGAATTCAATGCCTATTTTTTTGTCCTTGTGCTGGAATGAAAAAACATCCTCTTCGCATTTTAGTCCGTTTTGCATGATAAAGTTTTGTTGTCTCTAAAAAGGTGAAATAGCTGAAGTATTCACTTCTTTTTTCACAAAAATATTATTGATTATGCCTACACTCAAATAAAGTTTCCCGAATAACGAAGTATGTGAAGTAATCTTCTTGTACTGAAAAGACAATCCATGATCAAAGTCGGGTCTTCAAGGATAAGGGTTTAAAAAGAGTAGAATCTGTAATTTATATCCTGATGTTTGGGTTAGACTTTCATACATTATTAAAGTTCCCAGGAAGCAAATAAAGAATTGATGTTTTGTGGTCAAGTCGACAGGAGGGACAGAAACATTCAATATTTGGGTTGGGTGATAACATCCTTGGTGAAATTATTGATTTTTTCAGAGAGTATAGAAATTCCAGGTGACTGTGTTAATCTGTTCATGGCACGCTGACTGAAATCAATCGTTTCCCTAATGATTTCCATCACTGGTTATGTATTCTTTTTGGGGCCCTGTTTATAGGAGTGGAATGCCCCGTAAAGAATTGGACTAGGTTTATCACCTCATTTCCGGAGACTTTATCAAAACATTACATTTTCTAGTGGTGCCATTTTGAAATCGTCCAGGGGGCTGCGTGGCTCATTGAAATAAAGGCATGCAGTGATTTGGAAATATCATCTAGTACATGCATGCTACATTTTAAACGCTTATTCTGGTATGCTAAGATTTTAAAAACAAGTGTATAGATACGGCGGCCATTTTGAAACTCGCCAGATGCGGCAAAGCTAATTAAATACACGTATCCATGCTGTTTACTGGAATCCCTAGTATCACAAACATGGGTATTGCCACGCAGTTTTACTCTTCCACGTTGCTCACACGCCAAGATATAGGAATACATAATTTACAAGGCGGCCATTTTGAATTCAAGATTGCACAAACCAAATCTTTACAAGTACGACGATGCTTTTAACGGAATTCCTAGTATCACAAACATGGGTATTGCCACCAATTTTACTCCTCTAAGTTTCTTCTAAGCCGAGATATAGGACAAAAATACTGAAAACAATTGCGCCATTTTGAAATCCCAATTGCGACTGAAGGCGTGGTGGAAAAAAATGTGCACCTCAGATTTTTGAAGTTTTTGAGAAAAATACAAAATTTGACAAAGTTAGCTATAAAAATCATTTGGCGCCAAAGCTCCCACGGGAAAACATAACAAACGTACTTGGAGGTGATTAAATTCATTGATGTGGAAGTGACCGGGCTAATCCTGATTCATTGGATGCTACAAAGAGCCGATTATGTACTTCATATACTCTGTCCAGGCCCGAAGTAACATGCTAGCGTAAACATTGTACCCAACTTTCAGCGCGGTGTTAGTCAGAAGCACTGAACGGCGGTAGTAGGTATACTGCACTTCGTCACTTCCATACTTCAGCCGGATAACGTAATAGCGGCTTCCCCCAGCTCGCCTATAGTGGTGTTGCGAAAATGGACAACCAATTCGGGGTTTCAATTTCACGAAAATGGCAGCGGCCAGCGATGCAATGTGCCAAACTCGACTGGAACTCCTGGCATAGAGTACTCAGTTTTGCTGGCCTGCTACTACGGTTCCCTCCACTGCAATCAAACAATGTGAGCGTCGGTCACAAGTGACCCAGTTAGCATTAAGTGTTCTTAAGCATGTGATATTTCATGTAGGGCTATACACAAAATCCAGCCCTCCTAACCGGTGAAATGTCCGATACAATGGTTTAAGTCGCAGTCTGCTTATTTGTTGGTGAATGTGAAGCCCTATTTGGAATGTGCAAAAGACTTGCACTTTAAAGTATCCTTAATGGAAATAAGTCTGTATTAAGTTTGTATGAATTCCCATACCAGAGTGAGAACTAGTTTACCCCCTTCTGCCTCCTCCCAAACTTAGAGTAACCAATTTTGTTAGCTTCCTTGACGGGTGTTCAAAATATTTTTGATTTTCACAAACTAAATTGACTTCCCATATAAAAAAAAGCTATACAGGGTGTCCACAAACTGGTGCAAGGCAAAGCACTCATTGGAGGGGAAAAAAAATAAAATAGTGATGTAATATAACAATCATATAACACATGAGTTCTTGGCTTTGATACCGTTTACAGCAATTCGATTTGGTTGTTGTCAATCCAGAGGTTTATGCTAATATTCTGATAGCGTGTGCGATACCAATTCGTGCCACTTTTCACAGATGGTGATACAATGTAAGAGCATCATATTGATAGCACTTACGGATTTTAAAAACACTCAATCATTACACCATAACTTACAGAAACCTGAAGTAATGAACTTATTATGATAACTAGATTGGTGATAAAATGTGTGAGAAACTTAAGAGATTTCTTCTTCAGGTGATAGATTTTTATATGACCAACATGAAAGAAAAGTATTTCCCCCCCCCAGACTGTGCAATAATGATTGTTTGATATATGTCTACATTTTCCAGCTTGATGTGCGCTAATTTTTAGTTACTTATGAAGTCATTTTAATATGTTTACGAGAAAAAGAACATTGGATATGCAATATACGAAAAATGGTTCAAGCATTATAGTTGTGTGTGGGTGAATTCTTTCGATCACATAACATGTCCTTTCAACATGCATGATTTCATTGAGTAAGTTATCCCCTTCTGTATAAAGTGGCACAATTGGTATGTTCACCCTCTCTCATAATAATTAGCCTCTCTTGGTTGCTCAACCAAATGCTCTTAAATGGTATTCAAAAGCCAGACTTCATTTATGACAAGATGATACATATCAACATCACTATTTTATTTTTCACCTCCAACGAAGATGCTTTGCCTTACACCAGTTTTTTGTGTACACCCTTGTATATCAAGCAAATGATTGTGATAAAGTAATAAATGAGACATCTAGGTATATGCTTTTGAGCTCAAAGAAATAGTGATCAAGATGAAGCTGCTTGCTGTATCCTCTGATCTATGGAGGTTCAAATGGTAGAACAACAATGCCATACACATAGCTTTTCGAGCTTTCTAATTGTTTAAACTATGATCATATAACTTCAAACTCCTAAGTGAGTTGCGTAAACAGAAAATCTAAATCATCAAAAAGTGATTTTCTATTTTGTACCCTGCAGCCTATACACCATACCCTGTAAGCAACGCTGAATGCAACTAAGCAGGATAACCCGGATCTGCAAGTCATCGGGTGTAGAGACGTGTCCCTATGACCTTTTCTTGAAACATACAAAGAAAACATTGTTTTCATCTGCCATTTTTGCATTTTTGAAAATTTGTACTCCCCAGGACAAGATGTATGCCAATATTTGCTTTTTTGGGGGCATAAGATATTTTAGATGTTAAAAAAGGATAGCATCCAAATGGTGCCAAATATCAAAATTGGAAAATAAGCCATTTATCAACAGTCCAATAAATATGAAACACATCCAGGTATATGCTTTTGAGCAGGACGACTATTTTGTTTGCTGACTCTATTGAAACGGTAAATATGAAAGATACTTGTGTCCACTAATACCTACAATAAGCTGATCAACCAATATCAAATATCTCTTCATTTGGGTAAGCAAGAACCATCACCTAATTTTTAGCGGAGGCTTCCTCTTGTGACTGAGTTTTCTGGATGCCTGCCAAGATGTCTAAAAGTACCTGGTAACCTGACGACTAGCTTTGTACTCCTCTGATTGAACCTGTCCATGTTCAATAGGAGAATGAATGTCTGACACCAGAATGTCTGAGTGCTTCTATTTGGCTACCAACAAGTTGTTTTGCTGCTTCATCACTTGTGTTAATGCCTTCAAGCAGTAACTTGTTACTATTCTTTGACAGTCTTTTCGGCATAAGTATCTGTTGAAAGGACGACATCAGGTTTACATCCCAGCTGGTCAAGCACATTGAAGCCAATAAGCTTGAATGTAAGGGGGAGTCTTTGAAGATATGAAAATTGACATTCCTCTCCACGACGAAGGTTGTCTCGCCAGTAGCAGAGATAGGTAATCCGTAAGGTATAGCTAGGTATCAGAGAGACTGCAACTTCACCAGGATTTGGAATGCGTTTTCGTCGCGCTCAAATTGAATGACTTTACCTTGAGCAGATGTCAGCTTCGCTTCTTGTTAGTCTCTTCTTCTGTGTCAACTTATGTTTTTTTTCAGTTGATGTCAACCTTCTGCACTCTGCACTCCTTCTGCACTGGATATTTTTCTTAAAGAAAATTGTAGACAACTTACCTTTCTTCAAGAAAGACCAGTTTGTCCAAAAGAGACTTATCTTTCATAAAGAAAGTTAAGTTTTAAAGAATACTAAGCTTGTCTGGAAGAGACTGTAGAAAGTTGAGGTTGAAGAGATAAGATTTCTTCTACATAGTACAGAAGTTGAGAAGTAAAGCTGGCATGTAGTCCTGGAAACTTAATAATCAGTATTATGAAGTAAGGAGATATCACTTTCCAGATACTGATGAAGTTGTAGCTTCTTTCACAATATCAATATTGATGAGTTGATAACTGTATACCAGAAGGCTACATGGCAAAAACTAACAAGATACCACGTAACTTTAAAACACTATCTATCTAGTGATGTACCCGGTGCTCACTCACCAATGCTGATTTTCACACCTTGAAGGTCTTTCCCCTACTTCCAAGGTTATTAGCTACAAGATGCTTGACCATGTGGGTCATAAACCTGATGTCATCCTTTCGAGAACTCCATCAAAGCACAGAAAGGCATTAACACAGACTACTATCCTGTAACATATCACTGGTGCAATATAATTATGCGCTGTATGATGTTGTGCAGTAGCGCAGGACGGAATCAATGGCAATACCTCAGATTTTTTTTTCGGGGGGGGGGGGGGAACTACCCAGTGATTTCGTGCCCATATGTGTCTTCGTTTGATGAAGCAATCGCTACATCCGTGAATTAGGGCGTTTTTCTCACTCAGTGCTAGCTGTGGTGTTCTGTAGGGCATGGGGGGTTAGGGTAAGTGTAAGACACTAGGTGAATAGCAGTGCATATGACCTGCCCCTTAAGGATCATGCACATCATTTGTGGTAAATACTCCATCACTTATTTTAAGCATTTTGATTTCGAATGACCCTAGACGACCTTTAACCTCATCCCTGAACCCCCACGTGAGCTACCCATTAAGGATCATTCTAAGGAACTTTCTGATTATTCTAAACAACGTAAATACGGTAAAATACCATGTCATATATGTTAAAGAAATTGTATTTTAAGTGTTTTCAATAATGACCTCAAATGGCCCCTATGCTCTTTGACCTTATATCTAGACATCCAATATGACCTACCCTCAAGGTCACTATGAGTAACTTTGGTAAATACCAGATACCGCGCCATTTCTGTGCAAGAAAGAGCATTCTAAGCGTTTTCACATATTGTCCTCATGACATTTTTAAAACCTTTTGGATTTGATTTACGGATGGTAAATAAGATGCGAACCCTTGACGGCGGTCCGGTAAGTACGTATTCCTGTTTCTAAAATTGAAAAAAATGGCGTAAATTGAAACCAGTGTTTGAACATTCTCAAGACTTGGGACAATATTTGATTTTGGTAACATCAAAATTCTGTTGCAGAGATCCTAAAATTCATGTTAGAATTTAGTTATGGGGGAGGGGGGGTGCATGAGAACCCATGCAAGATTATGACTACAATATCCAGTTTTAGATGCTTTCAGTCTTTTCACAAAAATGCTAATTAAATCTTATCTTTGATGATTTTTAGGTTTTCCGTTTCATTGATTGTGGTTTTAAGTTAGCTAATAATAGTTTGTAACATCAGCAAGTCTAAACACCGCATAGCAGTGCCTGTTTGTTCCGCTATTTGAAGCACCATCCTCGCACTTCCTAATGACCATTGCCCTAATAGCCTCTACTCTGTTTTTCAATTTTAGTAACAAAACAAACTACAATCTACACTTGCGTTGCTACTACTTAAACTGAGGAAATAAAATGGACCCTAGGTCTCACCAAAGGACGCCAGTATACATTCATACACGCCAAGCAATTACACTTTTATTGAGCATAATTACATTATACCCTTCGCACCTTCTCTGTAATTGTGACTTTATTATGATCAAAGAATATCTCGAAATGAATGGTTTGGATATATCTGTAGTGGCAAAGGAACGAAAATATTTTCTTGGGATTTGAACCCAGTTTTTGGATTTGAACCCAAGACCAAGCCTAAGACCTCCTGGGACGCTATACCAGTGAGCTAAAACAGTATTGACGGGGCTTGCGCAGTTAAGGTGTGATTTGGCCATTTTAAGGTTTTGCAAATATGTCATCATTAAGTTAATTAATTTCGCACTAATTTAGGCACTTTGAATTTATATAGAGTAAGAAACAAACCGATATGTCGAATTTGTTACATTGAAAACCATGGCCGGGTGTGGCCGCATCCTGGCTTGATCTGCATCAACGTTTTTAGGACGTGCACAGTATTGATGGTGTTCATAATATCAATCCCAGGCATATAATACAAGCTACGACATCTTGTAAACCATCCTTTCCAAACTGGCATTGTGTGGATGTTTTCTTTTCTTCATCTACATATGAGAAGCCGTGCAATATTTGTTTGTGAAGCTAGGAACAATTGATGCGAGGTGACGAGCAACAACGTGCCAGGTCAATGCCCCTATTTTACCTTACAGTTCCTTAGAATGGAAACCATAAGATAGGGCTTGCAAGCCGGAACACTCCGAAGAGAAGCAAGCTCCATTCAAGCCATGAATGGTCACAGGAACCTAGCTTATTGACTGCTCCCTACGTCTGGGTAGTCTTCCACTGGGGGATGGATATTGCAACTAACTCCCAACTACCAAACTTCTTGTAGTTTCTCGTAAGCCACAATCTATAGTCAGCTCGTAGAGCCATTCTTGATACAGAGTCAGTGCCTTCTTGATTTCCTTATTTGTCAGTCCCAAGAAATTTGAAGCAGGTTTTCAGATTCTAGTTGGTGAATCCTCTTGACCCCACTTCTACTGGGAAGTATTTCAGCTCCCATCCACCTTCTTGTGCTTCTTTGATAAGGTCTTCATATTTGCACTTCTTTCGGTGGTTTGTTTGTGCCATATTCTCTTCTGCAAGTACTGTTAGCGCAATGACAACATCTTCTTTCCTTGTAGAAGAGATGGTGACATCTCGTCTCCGACACGTGGTGACTATTTCTGACGGGAATATGATGAGGCATTTGTCTTCATCCCACACTACAATCCTAGTTGGGTCATTTGGGGCAATTCCGTGACCGTGGAGAGCAGAGCATCATTTCTCAGTGGATTTGTCTTCTATGAAGGTTAATGAACAAATTTAGCGGGGGTGCCCTCGTGAAAGTGTGGGCGGAATCCAGGAGGGGAAAAATTCATAATACAGGGGTCAAAAATTAAAAATGCTTGGATTGCTGTAAAAAGGTAACCAAAGTGTTCGTCTTGTTACAAGGATTAAAAAAATGTATAGTTTGTACTACTTACAACGTATGGTTATGGTTATATCAGACAAAAATCGTCAAAGGTCATCACAAAAGGTTAAATCTTAAGTATTCCTCCAATTTCGTTAAAATGAGCTCAAATTGTTCATCTTTCCTCAACTCAAAGACTGCAACAAAACATTTTGCACCGTCTAACATATTTTTAAAATTCGGAGATCAATAGAGGTTAATGGGGTTGACCTTGTTTGCCATTTATCTCGATAAACAAATACAAATTAGAGTGTCAACTACTTTCGATGCAATCCCCATGGGAAGTTTAACAATTTGAGACCATTTTTAAAGAAATCGGTGCAGTATTAAAGATTTGACCTTTGGTGATGACCTTTGACATTTGACAATTTTTGTCATATCTCCATAAACCATACGTTGTAGGTAGTACAAACTATACCTTTTTTAATCCTTGTAACAAGACGAACACTTTTTACAGCAATCCAAGCATTTTTCATTTCTGACCCCTGTATTATGAATTTTCCCCCCTCCTTGATTCCGCCCACACTTTCACGAGGGGCACCCAAGCTAAATTTGTTCACAAATCCACTGAGAAATGATAGTCTGCTCTCCACGGTCACGGAATTGCTCCAAATGACCCAACTAATGCAGTCTTCACTGTTCTGGATACATTCCTGCTTCTTTTCTCCAAGCCAGGTAACACTGCAATTTTCAGTGCCCTTGCCGGACTTGAATGCTATGCCAGTTTTGATTTGCTTGTCATCATCCTCATTTTTTGATGGTGTTCTTGCTCGAATGATGGCTGGCACTAGCCTGATGGAAAATCTCACGAAGGACTGTGTCATGTCTCCATCAGTAATACCTTCCCGATCGTAATGAGAACTGGCAAAAGGTGAATATATGCAGCACAGTGCGGTTGTTATATCCACACACAGCACACAGTCCAAGAGCATGTTTATTCCATGTCTTCAGATTGGCTGGTGTAGGAAGTGTATCCTGTATAATGTTTGGGTAGAATTTCAGCATTTCTGGTGACCAGGAGTAGAGGCGCTTATTCCACCTTATGTCCATTTGCATTGCCGTCTCCAAATATATATATTGTTGGGATTTATTGTACAGGGATACCAACATCTGTTTTTTCTGACACTTTTCTGTGTTCTTTCTTGTTCAACTGGTCAATGCTTTTCCCCAGACTTGATGTAACCGAGGCCATATCGGCTATGCTGCCCTTTGCATAATTCATTGATGAACAAATGTCTTTCCCTTTCATGCAGCTCTCTCACCCCGTTCCAGTGTTTTTTCTCACTGTTTAGATACCATGCATGCGTCCGTATACAAATTTGTTTTCTGGGTCCACTGCATATTTCAAAATGTGGTACTTCACAACGTGCATACATTTTAGGTGGGTAGAAAGGGCCTTTAGTTGCAGACCTTTGTTGTTTCTGTTCCTATACACTGGATGGATTGGCACACCTTGGCAGTCTGGCCCACTTCTTCAGTTATCAAGTTGTCAGAGCTTCCAGATTCTTGGCAAATAAGATAGGGAAGCAGTAGATGGTGAACCCCCATGAAATTCGATTAACGATATGGTTTTCATATATCCACAGCTTTCCTATGCTGTTCACCTGGTCGCTGTCAGTCTTCTCCAAGAGATCCTATAACTTGGTCTCCACACATGAGCCCATTTCTTTGTCACTGAGGTCCTTGAAGATCTCTTAGCCAAGGAACCTCATGGATGTCTTGTGGATGAAGAGGATCTCTTTTCCATCTATGCATAGATGAGCTTCATAGGGTACATATGCTGTTGGTTCCTTACCATTCCGACGAACCACATGGATCTTTGCAAGATTATTGCAAATTTTATATAAAGGAACCCGAAGTTGCACAAGGCATTAACAAGAATGCCAAATTTGAATTTAGATTTGCAATATATTTCACTAATCCCATGTGCGTTGCTCTTTTGCGTGGGTATAGAACAAAGAATGTTTCTTTTAAGCTTGGCGTTGATTAATGCAAGGAACAACTTCTACCAGAAGCAAGTCTTGAAAAATAAAAACCCGTGGAACCGATTTCGAAAGCAACACATCAGTATATCATGTGATTACTGTAACGCATCAACTGTATGAATTTGTGATGTCAAATTACCCTGATCTCAAACCACGTATTATTGAAATAATTTCTTTGATCTATCTTTGAGGAAAGCATGCACCTTAAATTGGTTCATATCAATATCCTGAAGCGTATATAGATTACAATACCTACATGATTTTCAAATATGCCAAAAAATAAGCATGTCAGACACACAACGAATGTTGCTAACGATGTCAATGCTCTGGATTAACAGCCTAGTTTAATTAACGAAGATGGAGATAATATCAGTTACTCCTGTAAGTTTCACACACTAATTAAAAACACCCAAATTATTTTCTAATAGGTGGAAGTGTGTTTTGTAAAGGTTCATTTTAGTATGTTTCGTATATTTGAAGATTTTTATTCAGACTATCATTTCAAAGAAAACATTAGGAAACGTTTTGCTTCCTGTCTTCCGCCTTAATAACATCATGATGCAAGTGTACACAAAGCTGCATTGCCCCAGTAATATTTCTTACTCCCATTGGCAAACGATTTTACGCCTAATTACACCTCACCGTTTATAATTGTTTTAAAGGAGATCATTGTTCTCGCTGGGTTGATGGGAGCGGCCATGCTACCAACAAATAAAGCAGGTGTGCAATGGAATGCTAGGATTTTAGCGGATTATATAGTGTGTCTCACAAAATGTTACTATATTCTAAGTTTTTAAAAAGCGGGACTAAATGTCAACCGAAACGCTCAACCGAAACGCTATTCAGCATGTGATGCTCGAATAGAGCCATTCATATTGGAGTCCCTCAATGCCACATGCTATACAATCACTTCAAATTCCCCGCATAAAATCAATTGAGACCGTCAAATTCTTACCTTGTAATGACACTATTTTACTATCTGGGCAGCTGGACAGGTGGGACTTCAATTGGTTCTACTCTTCATTGGGTTACTGCGGTAAAATCTTAATATCCCAAGTAAGGAGGCCAACTCGTTATTTGTATTGAGGTTAATCTGTGAAGTAGTTATTTCTTTATTTGAATATAATCACTGCAGATGTATGTCGATTCAAAGAATACAAACCTATTAGATATATTAGATACTCAAAAATAAATTATTTTGTTTTGACAATTATCATGGGACAAACTATAGACATGACGAAGCAATGGCCGCGAGATGGCCGAACGTCACTATGGCCGTGAGATTATTGGTAACATGGATGCGCCCATCAGTTTCCGATTTAAATTTTGTATTCTAATTAGCTAATTAATTTATTGTAATATCATCAATTTTGAGAATCGTTTCAACATAATTTATCACATATGTAAAATAAAAATTAGCGTGTTATGTCCCTTTAAATAACCATCATGGGTACTTTTAGCTTACAATAAAACAAAGTTGACTAACGCACGGATCAGTGAATGCACCATTTAAAGCGGCACTGGCACATTTTCACAAAATATGAAATTTCTTCAATTTGCTCTGAAATGATAGTCTAGGCCATTGGAAGAACAGAGATATATTTTACACATAAAAATAACATACCCCAAAACAGATAAGGACATTGATATTAGGATAAAGACATCCAGGTAATTTGTAGGCCAACTTTTAAGTTTTCCATAACTTTAATCAACCAATGTGTATATTACATGAATATTTTTGACTCGTACTCACTGATATTAAAACCACAAAGGTAATAGACCGATCAAACAGTGTGCATAGCGTGGGAAACATGCATACGGCGTGCGTGTTCTTGTGTTAAACGCCATTTTCGTCGTCTGCTGAATTTAACGTCGCCGGCGACGCTAAATTATAAAATCGTTCTGTTTACCCATAATGAAGCTGATTTGGTCTTAATCATTTCGGGTGAGGGCTTTTGTATATAAAAGCCTTACAGCCATGCAAAAATATCGATTTTGAAAAATCCAGAGGGCGCACTATTTTTCAAATGTGCCAGTGTCTCTTTAAATCGAAACGTCAGAACGGGTTATGGTATCGTTGGTATCAAGAACACATTATGGAGTCAGTCCAAACGACCAATGTGTTTGTTTTTATTAATGTTTATTTATTTTTATGTGTGCAAAGGTATAAGGATGATTTACAGATAAATTGATTTGGTAACCATGGCTACACCATCAACAGGCTTTATTCTTATTGGGAAAAGGAGTGTTGATGTATTATACACAAATTCAAATTCGGTTTATTCAAGCAAAATAACAGAACAAGTAGGCCTGTAGCGAATGTGTAATGTGCTAGGGCCATCAAAAGACAGCCACGTTGGGTTCTAAAGACATTCTTTTATGACATACTGTTAGTTTTAAAATTACTTTCACAATCTTGTCGTCCCGAAATCGGTCTTCAAATATTTTTTCTTACCATTGAAATTGCCCCCATTTGAAATCCTGGCTACGACGCCGCTGTTTGATATAAGAAATATACGATGGAGTGGTGTAAGGGCAAAAATGATATCTGAACCAGTAACATCTGTAGTAGATATTTTTAAGTACTTGTAGTGACATAGTTTGAGGTTGTCAAGTTAAAAGTTACAAAGTAATGTTTACACAAACTGTCTGTCGTTCTTTGCCAATCAAATTAGGACCATTAGCAAGAGAAGAGTGGCAACATTTTTGTTTTTCATTCGCCCTTTTGTTGATATGGCATGTCATTCCTCTTTTGTACGCTAGGATATTCAAGCTGACGTAAACTTAGGTTCCTCTCAAAGCAGTCACGGCAGCCGGTAACTTGGCCAACCAGTTAAGCGCATAATGTAAACCTATTATCCGTTTCCAGTCCAAGTGTTTTTCAAGGTAGCTTTTTCAGATGAAGGTACGGAATAAGGGGAGATAAGGTTTCGCCAAGGTTTGCCCAAGTGTAGTGAAAAGATACCAGGTCAGAGTAAACACTGACAGTGTTCTTGCAAAAGCCTCATCTCTTTATAAGGCTCCGCAAGTAACGAGGACTTGGGTTGGTGCTGTATCTTATTTCAAGTTATGGTTTTATTATGTTGTGTTCAAGAAAATAACTGACTCGTCAAAGACTAGATATTATTAGACTCAAAAGCGATGAAATTCAGAGACAGAACAGTGACTTTTACGAGCCACCTCATCTTTACGAAAAAGCCGACATGCATAATTGATTTGCTGGAATCAACCCAAGATGTGGATCCCCTGTTTTCTTGATAATGAATATGTGCAATAAATATAAACAGCTCGGTCTTAACAAACTTTTTTTCGCGTGAACAAGATTAAAGTTACTTAGCATTAGAGTGGCTCATTGGAAACTGCGTGGAGATAACGTATTCAAGCAATTCTGATTTGGCGACAAGCCATATTAAATTACTAAAAAGGACAAGAAGCAACGTCATTCTTTTATTGTATAGATAAAAGCAAGCAGCGACAACATGCCTATCGTGGACACCCTTGCCAGAGAGATTCCCCAATTTAGACCTTACCCATCGTGACACCCTCCACCGTTTAGCGGATCGACTGGTCGCGGGGAACGTTCCAACGGAAACGTCTTTAGCGTCCAAGGATATCTATGTGGGAATATGAAAAAGACAACTGTGAAGAAACAGGCAAATACCGCCATAGTTATTCAACGAGTTGGGCCGGATGTGGGAAAGAATCTCGGAGAAGGAAGTTTCGCTAGTTTTAAAGGAAGCCATGCATTAGTGTGATTGGAGAAAAGGTATGAATCATCTTGTATTTGACTAGTTCTGATGCGAAGTCCTAATACGAATTTGTAGCTTTTAAAATACGTAGAGATACTTCGCCTCTATATTACCATGGATCGGTGCAATGGCGTAGAAGCAAAAACAGGTAAGAGGAAAAGCTTGTCGGTTGCCGGACGACAAAAAAAAGGGCCCTCTATACCGCGATTTGTTTTCTTTTCCAAAATATTGCGAGAAAGCTCGCTAAAAATGTTAGGCTTTTTGAATCCGGGATTTTAGTACAAAATTATGAAATGCGCATTCAAGACCGGCCCAGTTTTGACGATCCGATCCGGTATTTCGAAGTAAAGGGTAAACCCCAAACGCTACCGACGTGTCCCCCAGTGCCAAACAATATTTTAGGAGACAGTGCAACTGTTCCACACATGATCAAAATTTCAATTCAGCATGTTAGCAATGGGCCCCCCGTTTCAAAACGGGGGTAATTGATAGATCGAAGTTACGAGGTCTAAGGTCTAAAATGTTGACAAGGTCAAACTAGTGGGATAGAGCAGGGAAAGAAGCTAACGTTCAATGTTATTGTTAAAATGTAGACCAAGGTGTCAAGTGGAAGAATCCAACTGGTGCCAATTGGCACTCTGGGTTTGGTAATTTGAGTTACTAAGGTAGAGGTTACAGAACGGGTATTTAATTTCCAAAATTGCTTCAATAAAGGTAGTAATGAATGCCCGATTCTTCCTCCTGACCAAAGGAGTAAAACAATGTTAATGGTCATGTATCCCGCACAGAAAATTTCCTAATTAACAAGGTATAGTTCATACATGCCTGAAAAAGTGGAGGAATTTGAAAATTACTGTTCCTGGGAAATTTTTTTGGGGGAAATTTTTGCAAACTTAGAGGGAAATTTGGATTGTATTCATGGGAATTTAGCAAGCTAGGATAACAAATATTTTGTAAAGGGACCCAAATTTGTTAAATGTGGGAATATAAATAAATAACCTCATCTATTGGTCCTGTAGAAGATTTCAAAATAGGTATTGTTTAATTGCTATATCCACAAATGTTCATATTAATGTTATGACGATGTCAAGACCACATAAACGATATGGTTGTTTTTGTCTCAGTTTCAGCCATATTCATACCTCAATGTGACAGCTTAGATATAACATAACAAACTCTATAGTACACGTAGAAATGTTTTGTTGAAACTTTTCTATACAATCTTGCAACCAAGGTTTTGCTAAATCGAATTGTATATGGTTCTAAAAATCATGGGTGTCATTTTTAAAATGTGTTCTTGGAGTATTCTGGGGGCAATGTTATACAGGGTTCAAATATAAAAAGGAAGCCAAATGGTGTGTTTAAAGTATACTATCATGTTCAGTTCCTTTCAAGGATTACAGAAGGTATTAGTTTGCCCTACTTGAGGTTGTACAAGAGTTACAAGGCCAAAAAAACAAAAAAAAAAAAAAACCCGGGGTCAAAGGTCACATGGGGGTTAAAATGTTCAATTCATCAGGTTTGTTTCAAATGGTGCCCCATTCGTCTTACTGTTACAGAGAAAGCCGAACATAGACAGGTCGCGTTGTCAATGACGTTGTCATGATAAATTTTTTTAAGAGGGAAAATATGCCGTGTCCACAGAGTCTATGGGAGACCACCTTGTATATCGGAAACGACTCTCACTTTGACAGGTGAAATACAAGAAATCTATATACATTTTTTCTTTTGTATTTAGGCAGAAACCCAATGAACGATTGTAAAAAACCCTAAAATGATCCGGGTTGTTTTTGGACCCATCCACCCCAGTATCTCGGAAAGGAAACTGATTGCTGAACTATCATATGTGTGGTAACAATGGATTAGCTATGACCCCTCCCGAGTCCATTGATACCAAAAAAGTACAAAAATTACAGTATGACGTCACAGTGACGTCAAAACATGCGTCATCCAAAAATGCGAAAAATTCCAAAAAAAATCGCAAGTTTTTTTCAAGCAAAAAGGTTGGATTTTTGGCCATGATGTGGTCAATGTATGCACAACATGCTCTTACTACAAATAAATAAACAACATAAGATTAAAACATAGTGTAACTGTATCCTTAGTACAAAAAAACTGGATTTCAGCACTGTTCCGTGCAATTTCAATGGGAAATAGATTTTCTTTGCATGCAGTGCGCGATTACGCAATGCCATAATCGTTCGGTCCCGATTTGTTCACAATGGTGTTGACTTTAAATCGAGCGCCTTCAAGGCTTCAAAGAAAAAAGTCATGCAGTTTCGGCGTGAAAAAAAATAACAAACAACAGGTGTGAGATATGACAAAAAAATTCGCGGGGGCGCATTCCCCCACCCCCCCCCAGCCCCCGCCTCCCCCAGGTGGCCTTTTAGGGTTTTAAAAACAGTTCAACAAAACGGACCCCTTCTATATGAATGACCTTGTGAAATTTTGAGCCTATGTACTAAAACAATAGGTCGTAAATATGGCAAAACTTATACCTTTTTAGAAACTTATGAGCAAACGAAACAGATTGGTAGAAATTTTGAAACAATTAAAACTTTTATTGTTTTACCCCGGTACAAATTCCCACCCCCCCCTTATAAAACACCCAAGAACACATTACAGTAAATGACCCCCATGATTTTCAGATTCTTCATGAAACTTCGAGTATTGGAAAAACATTGGTGTCAAAATTGTATATGAGCACAACAAACAGATTGGTATAAATTTTGAAACAATTTAAAAACTTTTTATGTTACCCCTGTAAACAAATTTTCGCCCCTTATAAAACACCCAGACCACATTTAAAGAAAGACACCCAGATTTTTCACAGATTCTTCATGAATTCTGTATTGGAAAACATTGGTTCAAAATTGTATGAGCAAAACGAACAGCGATTGGTATAAAAATTTCTTGAATACAATATTAAACAACCAACTTTTTAATTGATTCTTTCCCCCTCATACCCTTTCATTTCCAACACCCTTGAAAACAGACTCCAAACACATTTAAAATGACACCCCTGATTTTCAAATTCCACTACATGTAAAATTCTGTATTGGAAAAACAGTGGTGTCCACCAATTGGATATGAAAAACCTAAACCAAAACATTAATTACATTTCCCCACATTACTAAACTACGACTGTTTTCTATCTTAATCCTTGTGTCATCACGCAATCGTTCTTTCTTATTTAAGTACGGATTTAAATCACTTCCGAATCACATAAAGTATAAAGATTCAGACACATTGTGTGTGCGCAATTTGCATTTGTTATACAACAATGCACATCACCTGGTCACCTGAAGACTACCTGAGTGCATGTTGTACACTCCGAACCTCTCCCATGCAGTGTGCAAATGGACCTAGGCAATAACATGGTTGTGTATGTCCCTAGGTCCAATTGACAAAAACAGTAGCAGGGGAAACTCGAGGAAGCGGACAAATCGACATTAGTAAAATTGTCTTGTGTGCTTACTTGCAATGATTAAGTTCTATTTGGCCGTGCTACTTTTTTTTTCAAACAATATCTCTTATTCAGATCATTTGAGCAAACCTGCATTTATAGTAGTACTATTTATGTGTATTTTGTCGTATTTTTATCCTTATAATTAACAGCTGATATGTTCGAAACGTCGTTTGTTTTCTTGTTTCAATTTTGTGATTGTAGATAGATCTCTGGTATTTTTGCTCCGGTGTCTGTAAGTTATTATAGTGCACTTTTCTCCGGTTCTGCAAGTATCTTTGTGTGCTGGTTCTCTGTAATGTCATTGCCAGTACTATATGGTGTTGTTTGTTCTTTTGTGCTCTTTCATCCGTTCCCTGTCTTGTTCCCTGTTCCTCTTGCCCCCACCCATGCAAGATTGGTAAAAATTGCCAAATCTGTTGGTCTAAACTCAAGGGGTCCCCCTGTTATCAATTGCATCCCTTTCGTAGTTCGTCCTTGGCTTCACCATACATACTTGGGGAAAGTGATTGCTCAAAATAACTATATAGCTTGTAGGAGATTGCACTTATTCCCGGTGTTTCCTCTCTGGCATATAAGGGGGCAAAAGAGGACACAATGGCAACTTTGCTCGTTTGTTTTCTCAACTGCATACTTCAACGTGATTGGATTTATTAATACTATCCAGATTTTATACGTGTGCAATTGTCTTGGGAGATAAAGCCTCTTTACCCGATTTCAATGGCAAGATATTGGACTTCATAACCATTACCCTTGATATCTGTAATAAATAAGGAATGAATTTGTTTTGTAAGAATGCGCAGCATCTATGCAGTTAAATGGAACAGACAAGTCTAAAAAGTTTGCGACTCTTTTTACTATATGCAAACGTCAGGTTTTTAACTGAGTTTCAATGCAATCCGTGGGACTATAGTGGATCTGTAACCATCATGGCCAGGGGTATCATGATATATTTTAGGGTCAGAATTGCCATGAGCAAGACCAGATTGGGCAAGTTTAAGAAAATAATTAAGAATGTCGTTGTGGCCCCGCTAAGTCCTGTACATGACAGTTGTTGAGAGTATGATGAAGGGTTTCGGTGCTGGATTACTGTTTAAACTTATTAGTACTACCCAAGATTAGCCAAATTATTTAGAGAGTCGCCAAGAGCATTTATATGAAATTTAAGAAAAACGATCGGGTAGATTGAACATAATACTATGCCAAAGAGTACATTATGATTCAAGAGAATGAAGATTTAAAATCTAAAAACTTCCCTTGACCAACAAGGCTCTTGACATTCTTGCATGCAAAAAACTAGCAACTTGAGATCGAATAGTTTTCTTTTGCTTGCTTTTTTTTTGTTGATTAGCCCCGGATGCTTTAATTGACACTTTTTTATATAAATAAGTTCACTTTGGAACACCATAGACTTTTTCCTGACCCACCTCTCTGCAAACGTGAATCAAGACAGTGATTGACAATTTCATTACATCTAAACACAAAACAGGCTTCTAAGTAATGTAACCTTGTGTTCTATTATTTTCTGTATAGTTTTCAAGAAATTCAGCTTGGTAATAGTGTGCTAATGTGATCACATTTTTTTCCTCAAAGGTTGCAATGAAAATAGTTGATAAAAAGAGCATCAAAGATGACGTTTACTTACGTAAGAATATGCGTCGTGAGGCGGCCATCTTGCAAACCCTTCACCACCCTAACATAGTCCGCCTTTACGAAGTCATGGAAACTGACAACAACTTCTATATGGCGTTGGAATTATGTACAGGGGGACCACTCCTAGACAAGATATGTAGCGAAGGGAAATTGAAAGAAGACACTACGAGACGCTATGTGAAACAAATGCTGTCTGCAGTCGATCACATGCACCAAGCGGGTGTTCTACACAGGTAAAAAAGGTATTTGATGTTATAACGAATATTTGTATTCACGGTGGTCATTTCGGCAGCTGTGTGCCTGTAAGCTGTCTGTACGGATGTTGGCAGCAAATACAAATGAATTTTCATGAAGGTAATCAAGTATGCATGTAAGAGTAGGCACACATACAGGTATTGGGAAACGTTCCACATGATATTAACAACTCGATTTGTGTAGTAGGCCTAATTGAAAATACCCTTTAAAATGAACTGTTTTCTTTGTTTTTTGACAGAGACCTGAAGGTGGAGAATCTCCTTCTTGATGGCAAGCGACACCCTTGAAAATCATAGGTAAGGCAGGATCTGGTGTTTTTTGGTGATGGGGTCGTAAAAAGAACAAACTGTTTTAATCATCATCAATACATGATGATGCTCATCATGATCATGATCATAGTTCATCATGATCTATCTGATCATGATATCATCATGATCTGATCATCATCATCATTGATCATCGATCATGATGATGATGATCATCATCATGTCTCATATCAGATATCATCATCATCATCACTCATAACCACTATCAACATCATCATCATCACACATCATCATCATCACTTCATCATCTGCACTGCCATATCTGATCTCAACATCTTTCATATTCTTCTGCTTCCATTTTTTGTTTCACCTTGTTCATAATCGTGTTCTTTATTCGTTCTTCTACGTACCTCCTACATTAGTATATCTCTTCCACATGTTCCGCCATCACCATAGGATTTGTTGCATTCCACTGCATTCTCATTCTATTCATACTTGCTCATCTTCAGATAAATAATCGTCATCTTCATATGCTTTTGCTTGCTTTCTTAGTTTCATATTATCATCGTCATAATTCATTTTCCTCCTCTTCTTATCCATAATCGTCATCTTAAATTCTTCTGTTCATTTTGTATTGTCATCTTGATAATCGTCTTCACATGTCGTCTCGTTTTCATTTGTGATCCCTGGCCTAAAAGGCATGTGATTTTGCGGGGGGGGGGGGAACAGTGTTCAATTTTGGTTAGGTTGTTGGTTAGGATGAATGTTTTGTATCTCTGGACAAACGTTGGACAATTGCAGACAAGTTTATGAGAAAGAACCACTGGCCCAAGGTTCATATTAGGTGGTGCATTACGATTGGGGTGAGAGGTCACCCATTCTCTGCTCCCTTGCAGAGGGATCTGTTTCGCTTCGTTTTTCTTTCTCAGTCTGCTATTTCTACTATTGTTTTTCTTTCTCTTCAGTCTTCATGTATGCCTTTCCTTAGCAATGGCAGCGCCAGACTTCATTTTTCCTGGGGGGGGGGGGGGGAGGCATCATCGTCAGCAATCACCTTCTCCTTCATCATCGTCATTCTTCTGCTTCGTTTTCTTAACGTTCATGTATCATAGTCGTACATCTTCTCTTCGTCTTATTTCGTCACATCTTCATCTTCTTTTAAAGTTTTGTTTACCCCATGACAAATGCAAAACTCTTCTAATTAATTCTCACTGTCACAACAGGATTTGGAATTAAGTAACTTTTTGGGTCGCATATCCCGGAATGGTCGTTTGAGTACCGATATGCAAGCCACACAGTGTGGGAGCCCAGCCTATATGTGCCACCAGAAATCATCGCCAACAAGAGATACGGGCTAACGTAGACGTTATGGAGGTGTAAAGCTGAAATTTCATGTCAAAGCATTATAACCCCACGACTAAAAAAAATAGACTTTATTTTTCCTTTAATACCACCTATAATACAACCTATTTCAAAAAATAATTGGATACTACACTAATTAAGGAAATTTGTATAAATACTATTGGTGTTTCCTCTCCCAATGGACGTTTGCAGTCATGAAACCAATTACTAGTTTTCAAATACCACCTCTCTACACTTTTTAATTATATTTATTACATGACAATATAATGCATTTTCTTATGTTAATTATTTTTAATTATATTAAGGCTACATTGCCTATATGAATCTAACAGTGCTATTCCATTAACCCTGGGACTCTCTATACATTTTCCCGAGTTAAGTTGCGACCAGTTTGACCGGTTAAAACCAGATTTTAACGTTTTAACCTGGTTGGTAACCGCTTTTGGTTTCGACACAATGGTTTTGACCCGCATTTTGAGATAACCCTGAATATTAAAATACATCGGTCCTCGGACCGCCTTGTGTCGCCTCGCACCATCGCGGTTAGTGGATGATAGGCCTAACATGACCTTTGACCTTGATTATGTGACTTTGACCTCAGCAACCAAATGAGGGATCCCATGTGCACCTATTCAAGTTTGGCCAATTGAACTTCAACTTTTCATATGAGGGAAATTTTACATTTTCAGCCTATTTTAAAACTTGACATCACCTGACCTTTGACCTTGGCATGTGACCTTTGACCTCATCCAAACAAAGAAGGGACCCATGTTGTACCAATGATTCAAGTTTGGTTCCAATGAAACTTCAACTTTTCATATGAGGTCAATTTTACATTTTCAGCCTATTTTACAAATTGACCTCACATGACTTTGACCTTGGCATGTGAACCTTTTGAACTCATCAAAGTGGGGGGGGATGCCATGTTGCAAGTGACCCAAGTTGGTTTAATCCATCAAAGTAGTGGATATTACAGGCAAATGTAACCCTTTTTCACAACAGACATCAAAGACATAAACAAACAGACATCATCAAAACAGACTACAACAACAGTGGACAAGTGATCCCTATGTGTCGTCCTGTCTTAAGGCAGGGACACAAAAATCAGAAGTGTTTTAATTAGATTTTGGTTTTTTTTTTTACGAGTTTGGGTTGAACCAATGCAGAGAAACCAGTCATAGCGCCCCAACATTTTGAGCTGTTTCTGGGGGCGGGGGGGCGGACACGATCTGCTCGATTTGGGCATGGGGATTTCCAACGGTCATTTATGGAAATTCTACGTGTATTTTACGGCAGAAGCACACCATCCCCCGGTACCAGTGACATGCCTTTTCATCCTTGAAGCCTTCGTTCAATACATCTTAGTATATCATGATAATTTAAGAAAAAAAAAATGGACTTCAAACAATGCGTCGGGGTTAGTGGATTAAACCCCGGTGCAAAATAGGTAAGTTCCAATAACCGTCATTTAGATTTAAATATTGTGACCAGGTTTAGCCTTACGTCAAGTCTGGGTGTGACCGTTCGATAGTGTAGAGCGCCCTCCTACCGGTAAGTCTTTGAATAAGACTAGCACTCGGGTACGCCGGAAGTTGATGCTGTCCGTTGCTGTCAGGTTGGCATTGTCCTACCCCTGTCTGGGTGGTCAGCGTCTTTGAAATTGTTGGTCATTACGATTTCAAAAAGGATTCTTAGATGTTAATTAAACACTGAGGCAGTTCATAGCGCAGTCTATGACTGGGTGACTTAATTGAATTTTCGCCCATTCTACTTATGTGGAGCAAGCAAGTGGCGTAAACAGGGGGGGGCAGGGGGGGAAGGTTGCCCCCCTGACCGACGTTGGCCGGGGATACAAAAAAAATTTGCAAAACCATGCTAAATCGCCGTTTTCATGTAGCGCTTCTGCCCGTGAAAAATGGCCTTTGACCCCCTAAGAGAGAAAATTTCCCCAAACTGGGAAATTTTGCCCCCTCAGGAGCGGGCAGGCCTGTTACGCACTGATGAGTACCATGCGATGCGCCTACTATAAAAATCTAAGCACCGTAAGACTTCCAAACTCTTTGGACAGTCCACTGTCGGAGAGAAGGCAATTGTATTCAGAGAATCAATAACATGTCAAGAGGCCAAACTGGATATGTTTTACGTTCACCGTCTGGGCCTATATAATGCACGCAGGCGCTATAAAGTTGATGTAGATATTTGCAAGTTGTGTCTTTGTAATGTTCTATAATTTTATTGATTTCATTGTAAAAATTGTATTCCAATTTTTGCTGCCATAAGATATGTTTTAAATAACAAGTTACCCCTCATTAATCTTCACTTGCGTCCGATTCGATCTCGCTATCAGATTTCAACAAAACTTTTCAATTTTAATGTCACAGATGTTCTCATTCATTATGTCCATAAGAGCTCTCAACAATAAGGATATGCCGCACTGTACAGTTAGAAGCTGTAATTTGTTCCAATGCCTCATCAAATGATTTCTTAACTGCTTATAATGAATTGTGTATTGTTCCTAAACGTAGCTAGCCCTCATGTTTATAGCTCATATCAGCTCTTCAGGGTTCAAGTCACAGTGCTATGAAATTGTAGATCACGGATCTCTGATCTGGACTGAACGAGATAAATTTTATTACTTGCGTTTACACAAATTTAAGGAATGCGATTTTTAAGGACAAAATCCATCTAAGTCTACATATTTATTGTTTTGTCCATAGGGGAGTGAATGCCTTCGCCATGCTGACGGGTACGCTACCGTTCATAGTGGAACCCTTCAACATCAAAGTATTGCTGAGAAAGATGATTACGAAAGATATGACACAAATGCCAAAACATATATCAAAAGGTACGAATAACATGAAACACTGGTATCTATGGTACGTTAAGAGTGTTAATTGAAATTGTCTTGACCGGAATTCGCGGAACAGATGGCCTAAATTCCTCACTGTCAGGAATTGATGAATTCGTATATTGATTTGTCCGACTATTATTTTTTATGTGACTGGTACACTGATCTCTATACAATGGATTGGCTACACAACAGTAATTGTATATCAGATGAATGGAGCAACGGGCGGGCATCTTGATCTACCGAACACAATACCATTCCAGAGACACCTGTTTAACAGAAGTTGTATCCCGGGTGCACGTTTTAGAGACAATGCCATCCCATACGCGCAAATACAATGAGCTCACTGAATTGGCTTGATTCTGTAGTCTGTTATGTCGCTTATCCACATTTCAATGGGAACAATTTTGTATATATAAATGACCGGCTCTTAACCACCTGCTTGGGCTCTTTTGGATGACCAACATGGCCATCAGTGCTTCAATTACGAAGCCCAGGTTTCCAATCCATTGTATAGAGATCAGTGGACTGGTATCATCACTATAAGCCCGTGCATTAAAGAAAACAAAATTCAATCAAAATCAATTTGATTACAGCTACAATAAGTATGATAAGCCTCAAATCGATTACAAACATGGAGATGTCCTCAGTGACTGATAAGAAATGGTACACTGCGATGGTTGAAAAACTTTTTAAAAAAAGTTTATTTTATTTTCCCTTCTCATGATTCAATTGTTTTAGGTTGTCAAGATTTCATAAAACAATTGCTTCAACCTGATCCCCGTGCGCGTCCGTCAGTACGTGATGTGATGTCCCACCATTGGATAACCGAAGGCCGACCCGGTTCATCTCGACCCAGGACTGCAACACCGCCTCCCAATGGTCGGCTAAGTCGAATGGATGTAGATACCGATATCGTCGATCTTATCTGGAACACATATGGTATCCAACCAAGTCACGTGTCCAACTCCGTCATATGCAAAAGAGCTGATGAATATTCAGCAATATATTATCTTCTTATCAGAAAGAGAGACCGAGAAGATGTGCGAGTGATGCGCAGTGAATTCGACAAGAAGGTTGCCCACGTCCAATTAGAGCACAAATCGGAAGCTATCAGTGGCAATCCAGCAGAAGAGGGAAACAGAGCCAGCGCTGATAAGGGGGTACTTGCTGAAATGGTAGGTTGCTTTTAGACCTAGGAATTGCAGTATTCTTTTAATACTGTCTTAGTGCCACCTATTAAAACTGTTCGCATACGGGATAAAATTCGTTCGGGTCATAGACCAGGACTCACCAGTCCTGTACGTTTGATAATGACTGCAAAACTGAGGTAGTGTGTCTTGAAATAGTTATTTTGAACAAACATGAAATGCTTTGGTGCGTTTCGTAAAACGTGATATTATTTTTTGCGTGTAGGCCTAATGCGGCGTTTCTTTTTATGGTCATGTTTTTTTTAACATCATTTGAGCAAAATGATAAGTAGTACAACTTATACTTTCATCTTTCACAGACAGCACTACAGTTGGCTGGACGAAAACACGGAAGTTTGCATTTCAAAGTAACAACGCTTGCAATAGACGAAGAATCGAATAACAGCTTCAGCAACTTGACGACGACAAACAATCTGACACCAGATCTCAGGATGAGAAAGAAACCGGACATGTCGACACTGTTGATGATCACAGCGAATGTCCTTTGGCGAAACTTCGACAGGGTCATGAAACAATAAAAAAGAAAGTACAAGGAGATCAAACCGAAAATTACCAGGATCGACAGTCCTCGCCTGCCACCAAGGTAAATAGGATCGGGAAAAACAGACATCCCACCTCTGCTACCAGATGTACAGACAAGACAAAGAATTTTAGAGAAGCATTTACTTCTGCTAGAACAAGTGCTGTTGTAAAACGCCAACTGGATCGCCGGGTTAGCGATATTAAGACTGGCCCTTTTCACAAGCAACCTCGTATTGCACGTGGATCTCTGTTCAGAAAGGAAAAAGGTGTACTGAACTGTGCACACAAAGTCAATCTGACGTTTCGCCAATCTGACCCAGGCTCTAAGGGGAGTTTTGCAGAGCATTTCAACTACGGAAATAGGAAAAGAGATGCGAGACCAGCAAATAGCACCAATGGACGCGCTGTCGTAAACTCAATCTTACTCCCGTTTATTCCCCAATTAAATCACCCAGGAAACGCAAGAAGCATATCAAAGATTCTGATGCGAGCAAAACACAAGTATCACCATTAAACAACAAGGTCCTTCCAAGTCGCGGCAAACAACGTTGTCCAAACTCATTGATAACGTTCAAATAGCAAACGTCCTCCGCCTCCGGAATTTGACGTTTCATCGCTAACGCAAACACAACAGGAAGCAATGGCCACATTTCGTTCCACCCGGGGGCAAAAGAAGAAGCACGTGCCATCGGAATTTGAAAGAACAGACCGCACCAGGCGAGTAACGGTAGCCAAGAGGAAGAGTATTGACGTTCAAGTTCTTGCCACTAAAATTCAACGCAAGAGGGCATCGCCGTCTTCTAAACATGGTGTAAAACCCGGCAAAAGTCCATCCATACAAAACCGCCGAAAATTAAGCATGGAAGAGACATTAGAAAGATATCGCAGCCGTAATCCCGCACGCTCTCCGTGTGTGTGCCAACTTCAAGAGGATGGCAATGAAAAGACATGCAACACTGGATATGAAAACCACACAAATCCTAAATTAGAGAAAAAGACAAGTTCATTGACGTCGACAGGAAGAGGGAACACACTCCCAGATATAGCGCCACCACTTATTGCTATGTCGCCAAGGCTGAAAGCAGTGGTCAGCAAGGCAACTTAAGAGAAAACACAAACTTTTTGATCATTATAATTATACAAATAGACAACGCTTATAAATTACTTCATGTTTCTTTTTATATCACGTCAGTTCCAAATAGATACATTTTAAGCAGCCTTTATTGTTTCTTGCCGGGTGACGTGTGCTGGACGTGGAGGAAGTGCCTTACTGAAATGTTGAAACGTAGTTTCCTATCTTACAGGGGTATACCTACCAATTGCATCTTGCTTGAAGTGTCCTGGAAATGGTTAAAATACCCGTCGAGGAGAGATGACCAAAATCAAAACGTGTTTAAACGCACATGAGTTGGTCCTTACTTGCTTTAGTATCTCGAAATATACATCTTTTCAGAGTGAATTGGACGTTTTTATATTGAATTTACTGTGTTCTTTCTTTAAACTGAATTTGAAACTTGGGCTTATTACAATTACGTTGATACATCAATCGGCTTATTTTGCAAAGTAAATGTAAAAAAATATGGCAGTCGGAATTTAACACTGGAACACTCTCTCTATTTGTGTGCATTTCTTCATTTTTTTTCATTCAATTCTTTACAAACTTGCACTATTATGAATCTATGAACTGTGAAATTCTGGTTGCTGCAAATCGTAGCCATTTGGTAACAAGGTTTAGCGATTTCCACACCTGACTGGTTCCTAATATTTATATTTGACACCTATTGTGTAGATCGATGATTAATTTTCTGAAAAGTTTATTCATTCTCTTTCAAGGCAAATAGTAAATGGCATGTATTAACATTTACATATTGCACATTTTATGCAACAGACGACGCGTACGCGTCGACACGGGATTAAAGGCTGACTCAGAGATTTCGATTTTTTTGGTGTAGTAATTAAAAATAGTCATCTAAAATTAAATATAGCCGCCTAAAATGCTTAATTCCAAAGTTAGACATGAATCGGATTTTTCGTTTTTCACGCAGTAAACAGTTACGCACAATATTGCCGCAGTGTGATAGAATACCGTGTATAACAAATTCCGGATCCGTAATTTTATACAAAGTTATGATTTTCGATATGAAGGACTTCGATTTTAGCTTATTTCACACAAGGATTAGCATATGGACAAGCATTATGTATAAGGCAAAAAAAAAACAAAAAAAAAAACACGATTTGTTTGAAAATTGAGTGTGCCCTCATCTGGAAATCTTGCTGGAATTTAAATCGGGTACTAAACTTAATTCTGGATTTGATATGTATAATAACTATTGATTAATGTAATTTCGCTCTCCCCATGGTTCATTTGGACAGCCAGGGGACGAACCAAGAGAATATCTCGTCCTTCGGAGGGGACGTTAAAGCCGTCGGTCCCATGTACATGGAGAATCATGCCTGTATATGCAATCGCAGCCAGTTTCGATTAGAGTAGGGTGGAAACCCATGGCTGTAATATAACCACACACATGCATTAGGAAAGCAGTATCTGATCACTGAATGATTTACCCAGGCTAAATAAGACTAAAATAAACTTGTTACAACTTCATGACTTTGTCATCACAGAAATACCTGTTCTGGTATTCTTTCATATAATCATCTTATAACGATAGTTTTTTTTTTAAACCATTGCATCTTAGAGTAAATCCAAGTGACCGTGAGACTATCTTCTCATTTAGAGAGGAAGAAGGTTGAAGGGTGTGCTGGGTTAAAAATCGTATTTAGACATTTAATCCCAGATTAATCGCTTGCTAATTTTAATCCTGTAGTGTGTAAACGTCTCTCTATACTTATTAGTGACGAAGCATTTGCATTTAGTAAGACTCTGTTACAGTAAATACTCGAACTTTTGCTATAGCCCAGCCCTGAATGACTATGATCAAATGTTTCAAAAGCACAGATAAAAGACAACTTTGGCCCGGCCGCAGGACTTTTCTGTACAGGTGTTTAAGCCTAATAAAATATAGTGTTGCTCATCTGCAAGTGTCACAAAATAATGCAGACCTATGTACATTATATCTATACACAACTTGGAAACGTGTTTGGAAACTATCCATTTCCATTTCGAATAGTAAACTTCATTTAATTTAATATTGTTCCCGAGACACGTGGTGACTGATTTCAAAGCATTTTACAACTATCCGCGTACGTCGTACGCGTTCAATCATGACAGCCACAACTGATAGCGTTGTTTCAAGCTTAAAACCTTCGGAAAAAAAGAAAATTTGGAAGGGAATCCTACATTACTAGAAAATGTATTGGAGAGAATGGAAAGTGCTATACCAGGGCCCTGAGTTTTCAATTAACCCGGGGCCCGGAACAACTCTTGGCGGCCTTGTTTTTTTTTAAATAAAAAAACATGGAAGTGATAGTTCTCAGGGGTGGGTGCGGGAGGGGTGTCCCTCTCCCGCGCGAAGCTCGAAAAGCTTGCGATATTGTCTTTCCGATACACATTTACTCATCAAAGGCTGATGGGGAAAATAACATGTAAATGGTTTAGGCCTATATAACAAATAATATGGCTTCCAGTTATGAGCAATAGCTGTAAAATCTTAATCGGTGGGTAAGGCTTTGTTTGAATGAAGCATGTGTAGTGTTCGTGGCGAGTTCATATCTCATCTTTGATAGAACTGTCTCCCTCATGCGCGAGTGAAGCGCGCATCTCTTAGCGAGACGTCACGGTTAGTCACATTACACGTTTGTGCGTCACTTTTTGTTCAGAGTACTGTGGTTTCAATATAAAATAGCCTTGCTGCTTTATTTTTTGTTGTGACAAAACCCAACATTCAAGGCTTTGAATGTGAATGAGCGTTATGCTTTCTACGCCATGCATGACACTGATACAAAAATCGGTTAGTCGCATATAATGCGTCATTTACGCAAAGACATGAAAAAATTGTGTCCTCAACCGAAAGTGATCTAACGAGTTGAGCTTATGTACTAAATATCTACTATACTGACAGAAGTTTAAATTAAGGGTATAGAAAATGTAATTCAACTTCAATAAGACTAGATTGAGGGGAAATCGCTGGTTAGTCGCATTGCATTTGTCCACATATAAATTTCAAGCGTTACTCATAAAATTTTTGAATTCACACCATTTAATAAGTACAAAAAATGTTAGAATACCGAGTGTAAAACAAAAACAAAACCACTTTTGGAGTACTTTAACATTGATGTTTTCCTTTTCTAATGTTAAGTGAACATATGCAACAATTTCAGAACATGTCTTGATTGGTATAATATGAACTCTAAACACAGAACACGGTTGCCAGAGGCTCAGGATTTTACAATTTCCTGACCTCTCACCGATTCTTAGAATTTACAGTAAACTCTTGTAAACATTGGAAAATGATAGTACATGATCATACCGTATATCAAAATAACAAAAATACTGTATCTTTTAAATTCCACTTTCCAGTCCACTGAAAAGTTAAATAGAAAATAAGGTATTGTGGATGATGGTATACCCCAATGAAAAGTTAAATAGAAAATAATTGGTAAATGTAATTGTGGATGATGGTACCCAATGTCAACACCAATGCTACACTACAAGAACAACCATAGGGTTAAGTATTAATTTCACAAACCTAAATTTTACAGTAAACGAATTTCTTTGGTACTATGACAACAAGAAAACTGTTGAACATTCACAAACAGCACCCTGAACATATATTTTCGAAGCTGGAATTTTTCACTCCTGAACAAGTTTCAGTAGCGCAATCAGCTATACCCAAAACTTGTCTCCCCTCGTACCATAAGCTAATTGATGCAATTTAAGCCCTTAATAGGTAAAAAACGCAGAACCATATCCTTTCAACCCTATAATACAAAGATTACTACCTTCAGTATATTTTCACAACACTGACTATATACAGGCACGTAACTTGGTGTAAATCAGAAAATATATGGGGAAAGTTAGTTAACTAGGGAAATCGGGGTATTTTGAGCGTATAATACAACAAACTGTTGAGACCGTCGCATTATACCAGACTTTCAAATTTCTTTTATTCAATAGATGTCTTCATTATATTCTGAGCCTGGTATTCTTGTAATGTGTTCACATTAGCATAGCTATTAATAGTAATAATTATAAATAACTCAAACCAATGTGTTATGATATATACGTACATGTTGAAATCTATAGAATCACAACTTTGAAAAACATATTTGGTAAAATTAATATTTGTACCCAAAAATCAGGCGCGGATCTAGGGAGGGGGCGCGCGCCTCCCAGTAATTCTGCAAAATCTTGCAAAATCAGCCCATTTTGGTCAAGTTTAGCCTTTCAGCCCCCGGTAATTTTGGCGTTTTTCAAATCCTAGATCCGCCCCTGAAAATAGTTTGATTCCTGGACCATACACCTGTTTGTGTGAACTTATAAGGTGTAAGGTGAAAAGGAGGCTTGGAAATAATTTTGAATTTTGGGGGTCATGTCCCATTTGGTGTAGAAATGATCCTTACAGTATTCGCTTTCCATGACACATTTTCACCTGGAAAGTTGGTAAAAACAACTTTGAAAATCCCATGTGGAATAATGCTTAGAGGTATAAGCAAAGGTATTTTAATGAAAAAACGGATATTAAGCGCGAATTTTCTTTTTTAATGTTATACATATAATGGTTGGTGGGGTTGATGAGGGAGGGGCACCCGTCGCGTCCCGCGCGAAGCGGGATCCCTGCAATATTCCAGTTTCAAGACGCATTTTCTCACACAAAGTTGATAGAAAGGATTTGAAATTCTAATGTAGTTCATCATAAATAATAATAAACAGAGATATGGACAGCAATGCTACCTCGCCATTTTCTGTAAAACGTGTAACAGAGTGGGGCTGCAACTCCCATAAAATATTGTTAAACGAAACGCCCAAAGGTGGTATATTTGGTATCCGTGTATAGCAAATTGTGCTGAAGCATTTTGAATCAAATTTTAAAAGAAATGGTGGAAACCCAATATGCATATTGCATGACAAAAGTCGGTCGCGGAAGTCGGGGTCCGACGCCCCTTGATCCGCCATTTATGGGGTGCAACTCAAGCAATAGCTTATTAAACTACAAGATTGGCTAATAGTAATTTTGTTGGTCACATCGGCATTCTACTCTCATATCCTCGATAAGTTCCAAATACTGAGGGAACAATTAACTTTTTTCACATAAAATTTAAGGGATGCCGTGCTCTTTTCCGCCACTTAATTACAATACGCGGAGCATTACGGTGCATATCCACTTTTTAAATCTTACATTGTAAAACACATGTTCCAAAATCTGGACAAACTTGTGTTTAAAGGTGCAACGAGAGATTTCAAATAACAGGTGTCCTGAAAACAATTGAAAAATCTGATTTTGGCACTGGTGTAAAGCTTTATATCAAACATATCCCCATCTGTAAGGATTAAGCTGAGAACTGTTTCTTTGGTACAAAAATTGTGAAATTTCTAATTTTGTATAGAAGCAAATACGAAATTCAGCCTATGTTTTCTATTGAAATATAAGCATATACAAATCACCTTTTGTTTTCATTTTAAGTTACTTCTGTAACCAAATAAAAAGTAGAGAATCTACTGAGCGTCTAATCTATATGAAATCACTACATATCACAGAAAATATGGATGACTTGAAATCTCTTGTTGCACCTTTAAACGTAGAATGCCAATGTGACCAAGAAAACTATGGGCAAAACTAAAATGTTTTGAACACGTTAGTATACTTTACTTTTTGAAACGAACAGCAAGCGCGCCAACGATTATTTCCGTTGCTGTTGGGTTATTAGAGATAGCAAAAGTCTAGTCTTTATTAAGCCTTAAAGTTATTTCTAAACCTCTGCATACTTTTCCAGAAACGTGAGGAAATGTGGGAATACGTCTTTTGCAGCATTCTTTCCCATGATGCAGTCGATATGTCCATAGTCTGGTACTACGAATCTCTCGTAATGTTGACTGGGATGGGCTTCCTTGCATATTTCGTATGCCAACTGTGTTGATGCTGGCTCAAAGGCCCTATTCTTTTCACCACTACAAAACTGGATTGGAATATCCAAGTAGGCGACGTGTTTCCTATAGTTCTCTGATTTCAGACCTTTTTTGAAGTCCGGGAGATAAACATCCCTGCCCTCGTGGTCAACGAGACGTTCTTTCTCAAAGCACTTGGCCAAATGCTTGATGAGCTTTGCATCTCCATATCCGAACTGCTCATGAAGGGTCTCATGCGTCCCATCGTTGATATTACCATGTTCATAGAGAAGGCCATATAAGAATGTTATTCGATGGCACACGTGATTGTCACAATGTTCCCCAAAGGCGGTGGTTATATCGGCAGTACCTTCGAAGAATTGATCCAAGATCTTACCCATCCAATTCTGTTCGCAATCAGTGTACGCTGTGAGACCTTCCACTCCAATCCCATATAGAAGTTGAGGCATTTTTAGATGTGCTTTCAACCAGTTAATTCTACTCGGTACATAACAGAACCCCGACTGAGAGATTGTTAAGCTGCGGACTTTACCTACCAATTTTCCTGAGAGTAGAGAAACGGACACGACTGCAGCACCAGCACAGTGTGATAAAATCTGAATATCCTTGTGACCGGTGATGCCAAGGATTTTCTTCACAGCAGCCGGGACATCGTATTCACCACACACGTCCACTGTCATCTTTTCCATTGAAGATGGCAACAAAATTGAAGCACGCCACTCCAAAAGCCAACAATCATATCCTTGCGCGACTAAAAACTCAACTAAATTAGTTTCAATTGTGTCTAGTGTGAATATCTTTGAAGAGACTCCCATGCCATGCACTAACATAACTGGACCTTTACTTCCTCCCTGGAAACGAGTAAGAAATATTTCCACACCATCTTCTGTTTCCACTGGATAAGGCTTGGCTTCTATGCCATTCAGTTGTAGAGGACGCTTTTCTCTAGGTGGAGCAGTTGGGTCAAAGGGCGTACTACCGGAAGTAAATGCCCCATAGACTTGCCACATGTGTCCCATAAAGAAAGTGCAGAACTTTGTCTTCCATTTCAGGCGTTCCATTCTTCCTGAAGCATTTGTTACTTCAATGGTGGTGAGCTTCTTGACAATGTCTCCGCCTTTGATCTGAAGCTTTGTCTGTCCAATCTCAGGACCCTCGTCACTTTCTCCCTCGTGGACGAAAAGTTCCAGGCGAGTGGTATCTTTCTTCCCTATCTCAAATGCAGAGTCTTTGTGAATTATCTTGGTTCCCTTCAAGAAATAAACATCCCCCTCTGTACTCGAGAGATTCATCCTGTACGTCATTTCTTTCGTCTGTACTTTGTCGACACTCTTAGAAAACAAAGTGAAGTGGCCGTGCGACACAGTAAGAGGAGAGCTTGAAAGCACCTCGCATGTAACGGTACCATGGACCCCAGCAGCATGAGATCCGTCCGTCTTTATCATGTGTTCAACATCTTGGCTTTCTACTGTAAGGATCAACTCACACAACCCTGTATTTTATCCGGATACTCATAGGCCTTCAAGATAGTTCAGTAAATCTTGATTCCGGCCGGTTTCGAGTAGATTACAGATCTGTTTGATATAAGATGTTAAGAGAAGAGAAAATGATAGTGTTTGTTTGCTTCGTATACCTTCCATTTAAAAACTTTCGATCTTCAATTGGACAATGTCATGGTCCATTTAGTTAAAAACAACTTCATCATTATACAGCCCGTAGCTAACTGCGCCTCAAACTTGTTATCAACATTATCAACACTAACTTATAAGGGACCATTAGTGAAGAGATATGTTCAGTCCAAACAATTATACCGTATACAATATTTCCAATCACAAGAACATATTGAGGACAATTAAGATATTTTGGTAAAGTTTTCAGTAAAATGTACACAATTTCCTGAAATTAGTCGAAGTTTTTACCGCGCCTCAGTGATCTCACCTACTTTAAACCATTTCACTTGTACTAGGCTGTTGACCATGTATAAGAATGTCTAAAATCTCAACGGAATAAACACGTGGCTTATTCCGCGAAAGATTTCCGAATTCATAAGGGTGTCAGTAAAAAAGTGGATCAGATGGGTTGCCTAACGGAAACACCCACAAAACTCATCAATTCAATGTTTTATTGTTCAGGCGCATACACTCACTGGCTCTAAAATGTAAGTTTCACCAATGCTCTCATTTAATGGTGTAAGGTAAAGTCACCGTTAACGAGGCCTAAAAGTCTAAAACCAACTTATTCTACTTTTTTAAGATCTGTGTAATGTATATTGTAAGGTTGCCTATGCATTTCACACATACCTACGACTTAGAGCTTTCAAAATCGATATTCCATCCATGCTGGTCAGCCATCAGTCGCATGCTCCGCTCAGCAACCATAGAAATCGTCAGGCTAGGATTGATACCTAGGCTGCGGGGCATTATCGAGCCATCCAGAACATAGAGTCCTTCATGTAACTCCTCAGTCTCTCCGACAAAGACCTGCCCTGCATGGTTAACTACTCCATCTGCACCGGTCTCACCCATGCTACAACCACCAAGGGGGTGTACCGTGACAATGCCCTTGGTATTGCGAATTTTGGCCAGCAGCCCTCCCAAGTACTGATTAGGAATAAATGTGCCCTTCAGAGCCGTTGTAGCTTGTTCCATAGCTGTCTTGACTAATTTGAAGTTATCACTGTCACCTATACCTGGATAGTGAACCCATACCCGTTGACTTCCTTCGTCCACTTTGATTTCACCTCCGGCATCATCGTTACTCATAGCCAAAAGTGCCAAAGTGTTTTTCATACTTTTCCCACTCAAATGTCTTCCAAACTCTTTCCAGTCATGGTTTTCAGGGTTGGTATCCTTTCCCGAATGCTCTGATTCCACCCATCTTACCAAGAATTTGTACGGTAGTTCTACGGATGATGGGGCTGTGCCGTCTTCGAGAACGTAACTTTGTTGAACATCTTTGCCTTGTCTATCTCTCATGTCAATGACGGACGTTACGCTTGGCCCCGGAGCTTTGAGTGGCTTCTTTTTAGTTTTCACCAGGTTTTTTCCAATGGCTCGAACAACAGATTGTCCGTTGTAGCTAAATCCTACGTTATCGCCATTAGTTGTAAAGCGTTTTCCAAGGGTGGGTGAGACGTCAAGGCCTTGAGCTTGGGATTTCATGAGGATATTTGTAGATCCTAGTGTCCCAGCACCCAAAATGACCACTTTTGCTCGTACCATCTGTTCTTTCATCTTGAATGACTTTTGCTTGCGGAGATGACGGATGTAGTGTACCCTCCAACCGTCAAATATTGGGTCTCGGATCACTTTTGTTACTTCGACCTGAAAATAAGAAAATATAATAAGTCCTTCATTTCGTTAATATTTCTTCTACTTGAGATACTACCAGAATATTCAAAGAATATACCACGTTACTCGAGTCAGTTTGAACTGGCAAATTATATCATAGTAGCTATTAAAATGGACTGAAGCTAAGCTTGCATTTGTATAAGATCCAGTTGAGAGCTTATAAGATACACGCCTCATTTGTAGTATTCAAGAAATTCCAAATCAGAAAGTATACGTATGATGACAACTTCACACATGTACTTGTGCATGAAACACGAACTTCGGCTGTTCGACGGGTACAGATACTTCATTTGCGGTTTCCCTTAATTCTATTATGTCTGAGTTTTGTATCCTCGACTAACCTGTGTGAATATATGAGCCCCGTGTGCTTTAGCATCCGGTAGATAGTTCATGTTGAGTGTGTTTTTGGCCCCTGTGTTACAGCCACCGCAGCAGTTGCCGCAATTGATGCATGCCGGCTGAGGAATTCCTACACGGTTCTTTTCAGTGTCTTTGAAATTCACGTACAAAGGAGTTCTGAAAAGGTGTTCAAGAGAAATATTAACGCATAAGGCAGTGTAATCGATCAGACAGGAAAACATTGAAAATAAAGAATAGGAATTATGAATAAGGTCTTTCCACAAAATTATCTAAATTAAACGCATTTTAGGTCTTCATTGTGTAAGGTAACTTATTTTGTCAAATGTGGGGAAGATAACTGAATTTGCCTTTATATCTATCTATCATCAGCTTTGTCAGTCCACTGCAGGACGAAGCCTTAGCATGTTTCCTTCCCTTCTGCTCTTCTATTAATTTTTTGATAACAGTATTTCAAACACACACACACACACACACACACACACACACACACACACATAGAAATCAACTAACATGTCATGTTTCAGATATCAAATTGTTTTTTTTTTGTTATTTACAATTTTTTTTGGATTATTAACAACTTTATCCACAGCAAAAAGCAAACCGTTTTAATTTAAGGCCTACCCTTCCACGCTCGCCTGAGTGATCAGTGCGGTGACAGAACAGGGGTGATTCTCTACTCTTTTTCGATGAGGTCTGCAACTTTTTACGTGCTCAGGATGAACTCCTACACATGGGACCAACAACTTTTGCATGGCTCTCCGAACCAACGAAGTGCCGGGCACTTACTTCATATACTTGCACATTCTAAGCAACGGGTGGAAGCGAGGAGAAATTCCATATTCACGATTATGCAACTTCTGACCTTATAGGAACTATTTCAGTATGATAGAAACCCGAATCTCGAGGGGCCCGACCAGGGCGGCTTGATCAAACTTATTCACTGCCGTCGGTCCAGCGCATTAGACGGCTTGCCAATCTCGCCCTTTGTATTTTTTAGTGATTTCATTTTTTTTACCGAAAAGGATTTACCTTTTGAAAATTGATGTGACGTCCAGCGATTCGATATCAGCAATATGGGTGGCTGCATCGGCCATATTCGCCATCTTGTCAAGTTGAGGGAAGTGTTTCGGGTACTCGGTGGGTTGTAGCATCTCCAGCACTCGATGTTTGTCCAAGCTGTTCATGGTCTCTAAATCATCCCGTAGAGCTTTTGGCCAGACCTGTAGAGGAGAACAACCAACAGTTTTTGGATTGGGTGGTAATATTATGATAAGCTTACATTTTTTATGATTGTATATTATTTTAGGAATAATTCAATAATTAGTTTCACTAATCCTGTAACTTCACGCGGGACCCGGCTAACCGAGAAAACAGGAGCGATCACTGAAACCAAGGATTTAATGAACAGGTGACACAATATGGTGACAGCTCCACGATCGCCACCCAACTCCAAAACACACAACCATATCAGTGAGTTGAATTGACCCCTAGATGACCTTCGATCTTTTGGGTCACTCTGAAATCCTGAAAGCAAATATCGGGCTGTCCTCTTCTATCTTCATGCCAAATACCTGCCTCATATGTCAAAATATAACGAAAACCCCTATGTGTGACCTTTGACCTATGTGTGTGACTTTTGAGCTCATGTGTGTTCGGTGCTCAGATCACCGGTCCTTTTGACCAAATTTGATGATCATAGGGCATTTCTACGCAAATTAACCTTCAGATAACCTTTGACCTTATGGGACACTCTGAAAACCTGATAAATGTCAGACTGTCCTTCCTACATTCATGCCAAATATCAGCCCATATGTCAAAGCATAAAAAGTTATCTGTGTGTGACCTTTGACCTATATGTGTGGCATGTGACCTCAGACTTGTTTTGTGCTCAGGTGAGCGGTCTTTTTGACCAAATTTGTTAGTCATAGGGCATTTCTACGCAAATTGACCTCCAGATGACCTTTGACTTTTTGCGTCACTCTGAAACCCTGCATACAAAGGTCAGACTGCTCTCCCCGAACCTCATGCCAAATATCAGCCCCATATGTCAAAGCATAACGAAACGCATACTAGGACAGACAGACATATCTCAGACATACCTATGCGTGACCTTTGACCTATGTGCGTGACCTTTGACCTACGTGTGACCTTTGACCTCAGATTTGTTCTGTGCTCAGGTCAGTGGTCCTTTTGACCAAATTTGGTGGTCAAAGGGCATTTCTCCGCAAATTGACCTCTAGATGACCTTTGACCTTTTGGGTCACTCAGAAACTCTAAAACCAAACATCAGACTCTCCTCCCCTACCTGCATGCCAAATATCAGCCCCATATGTCAAAGCATAATGAAACGCTGGAGGGCCATTCTTCGGGACGTCACACACGTGACCGAACTTTATTTGCCTCCCATGACAAAATAATCAGTCTAGCAAAAGTGGAAACATTATTTTTGGTTAGGTTTGGACAAAATCTAACCATAAGTAATGTTTCCACTTTCGCTAGATTATTTGTTTTGTTTTGCCATGGGAGGCAAATAAAGTTTGGTCACGTGTGTGACATACCGAAGAATGGCCCTGAGCCGGACAGACAGACAGTTCTCATTATTTTTGTAGTAGCATAGATAATAACCAATTGTTAAATAGCGCGTAATCCCCGTAAACAGTCTTAAAGCGCTGTTGCCCATTTTTTAAAAAAATATTATTATTATTATTATGCCGCATTCAAGAAATCGTCACAATCATTTCGCTCATCTAGGTGGCTGCTCAAAGACATGCCTTACAAGAGAACAAGCTTATCAATACTTAGATCGTAATATTCACAAAACAGCTCCCCAGATTTCGCTTGGGTTGACGAGGCAATTGCCCAGGGACATAAATACGTTGACCACAGTGGGGCTCGAACTCATGATTTTAACGGTCTAATGATCACGGGCCCTGCGCTTTTCCACTGTACCATACGTGCTCTAACACGACTTATAATTTTTCTATAGCACGGTTGCACAACAGGTTGCATAACAAGTAAGGCCATTAAGGCCCCGGGTTAAAAGAAAATTCAGAGCCCTAGTTTAAAAAAATGCCAGCGAAGGCAAAAACCCGTGTAACCAAAACTGTGGCCTCTTGAAAAGTCAACTTGGATAAAAACTACTATTTTAGGCCTCTCTCTCACAGGCCCGGACAGGGGAATGTTAGTGTTGTGAACCACTTCCAAATGAACTTTCTATTGGTGGGGTCTCAAGGATAAGGACATTTTTTTGCATCAGGGCAACTGCCTTGAAAAAGTTAGTATTGTTTTACAATTTGCGAACAAAGTAAGTATTATTATGTCAATCAAAACTAACGCCGCATTCGTGTTAAATGTCCTTAAAACCCTAAAAAGAAGCACGACACACCTGGACTCTGCAATTTAGGAAATTTTGGGAAGGAATTTGAGCAAAGCGTTGAGCAAAGCGTTGAGCAATGCGAGCCTAATGTGTCTGTTTTAATTTTACTATAAAAATCCCACCTTGGAATATTCAATCAAAAGGAAATTGTTCTGTACCTTATCGTCGAATATTCTTGGTTCACACTCTAGAGCTACGTTAGCATTGATTAGGGATGTGCCGCCAAGGCCACATCCTTGAAGTACAGTGACGTCCGGGCTTATTATCACATCGAATAGATTCGTTGGATCACCTGCAAAAACAAGACAAAATAACTCTTCAGAAATGGACATTCCCCCTGATTTGATGAGATCTCTCCATTTTAACGTTCATGTTTCCGTCTCTCTCTCCTTGATGAAAATGTTCATCGTTCCTCCTGTTGCTTACCGTTGTTTTTCGTATCTCCCTCACTCAAACATCCTTTCCCCCTTGCGTAAATAATGACCCCTTTAAAGAATAGAGTTAGAAATAGAGTTAGGCCTATGGTTACGTTTCAGGATACAAGGCCGATGGGTATTCATTTGATTTTTTTTATCTTTTTTTTTTAATTTTCTTCCCATGTAATTTACCTTCATACGACTCCTGATGACGTGTCTCAAAATGGCCTTTGACTTTTTGGGCATCGATTGTTGACTAAAACCACCAAGTTTCATGACTATTCATAGCCTAATTTTGACCAGGTTTGACACCAATATCCTATTATGATTATTAATCCCATCTCTTAAAGGTCACCTCTTCCTTTGAATTGGAGCACTTGATAAATTTGAAATGAGTAAACGTCACCAAATCGCAAAACCTTAGCCAAAAAATAAATCGATGTCCTCGAACCGCTAGTGTTGCTTGCCGTCGCGGTTTGTGAATGATAGGCACTGACCTAGGCCTCATATAACCTTTGTCCTTGAAATGTGACCTTTGACCTCATAAACAAATGAGGGATCCCATGTTGCAGCTATGACTCAAGTTTGGTTTAAAGCAATATTAGCACATTTTTTGAAGAGCGCCCCCAATTTTCAAAATTTGATATTTTTGCACAGTTACGTTGGTACTTGTCTAGGAAACTATACCTGCGAACGAGAATGCTAAAAAATGCGTATTTATCACAAAATAAGCGATTTTGTAATTAGAATTGGGATCCCAGATTGGACTTAACGTTTATGTCCGTCCATGATGAAATAGTGAAAAATAACCTCTAACTTGGCTTGCCTGAACTATTAAAACAACTAATGGATGAGCGTAGACACGTACATGGCGCTATTTCCCGGCTATTTCACATTGGAAGGCCGTTTCCAGCAGCCGTTGTATTATTATCGGGGATCCCCGATAATAATTATTCTAGTACAAAATTCCTTCGTTTGTGACACATAGACATTTTCGAGCTTAACGATTCACAGGTATAGTTTAAATCTCCAAATTTTTGAAAAATTGGGGGCGCTCTTCAAAAAAATGTGCTAATATTGCTTTAAATCCATCGAAGTATGCGGATATTAGAGTTAACCATTTTTCACAACAGACAACAGCATACTACAACAACAGACAACATCATCAACAGACAACAACAGTAGATAAAGTGATCCCTATGTCTTCAGGCGACAACAAACCCTATTTTGACCCAATTTGACCCTTACGTGATTTTGGCCACATCTTTTTATGGCCAATGTCACTTATTATTAAAATAGGTTATCTTGAAAACAAAGTCCGTGACACATTTTAATCAGATTTGTAATCTACACCCTTGTAGCCATGTGAAAAAAGGCGGTTCTCGAACCATTCGCCTGCCTTCACGATCAACATTTCCTTTACTCTCTGCACAAGTTAATGTCTGATCACCTTTGACCTTGGTATGTGACCATTAACCCCTACCATGAAATTTTGTATTTTCTGCCTACGGAAAAAATACAACGTTGGCCTATTATATGGGTCACTGTTATACAAACATTTGCTTTTACAGCAAAATGCACCGTCAAAATAACTGATATTTTGGAAATAACTATCTATATTTAATACACATAAACTAAAATGAAGTTGCTAGGATCACGAAATGCGGCTTTAATGGGAAATGTCGATGAGATTATACAGCGAAAAATTGGATAACGGAATCATGTATATGTATAGCCACCATTTTGGGGTCAAAGGTCAAAGATTTGGGGGTTAGAATTACGACTTCATTTATTGGAAACGGGTATAGCCCAACTTACCAATTGTTTTATCGCCGTGCACCGTCATTTGAACTTCTTTAGCCGAACTTAACTGTGTTTCCGGGAAATCGCCAGGTCGCCATTCTCGTCCTTTCTCCAAGACACACACCCGCTTTCCAGCTCTTGTTGCCCTGCTGGCTGCAATAGCTCCACCATAACCCGAGCCTATAACTATGACGTCATACCGTGGTTCTATGTCAGATAATTGCGAGGATAGAGAAAAATCCTTGTAGACTGGTTGAAACTGTGGGATGGTTAAAAGAAAAATTAAGATAAGGTAAAAAAATTATCATCTGGTTCTGATGACGAAAATGGCAGTGCCATGACCTAGAAGCCATCCCACTTCACTCTATTGTCTTCAACCAAAAAAATGTGACATGCTGAATTAAGCCCAAATTTTGTATAAATACTACGTGTATACACAGGTCCCGTAAAACATTCTAGAGGGTAGTATCCAGGCTGGGTGGTTTGAGTCGTAATCAAACTTAGGTCAAAGTTCATGCTCAAATTCTGGATGGTGGGCAATTGTTTTCACACCGACTACCATTTGTTATGTTCGGTAGTAGCCAAATTTTGATTAAAAAAGGTCACTTTTTATGGAAATTTGCATCGAAACCTGTGTGTTCTTATTTCAGAAGAAAACTCGTGAAAAACATTCAATTTACCCATTTCTGACATAGAGACATCCAATTTGATTTCTTTGCCACCGAAGAAACAAATCTCTAGGATCGGTATCATGCTGTTATCAACAAAAACAACTTTCAATAACGATTATAACTTCTAAGCAAGTGAGCTATTTATGAATATATGGTAATCTGTGGATTATCATAATACATGAGGATCTGATGGGATACTACAAGTCATTACTAAGCTTGTCGAATTTGGCCGTTCTATCTAAAGAAAAACGCCTTTAAAACTAGTTAAACATAAGACCATTCGTCTTGATTTTACTATTGAAAAAACAATTTAGGCCTACGTAAAATTTATCATATATTCATAAACAGCTCATTTGCTGATAAGTTACTAATCGTTCTTGAAACTTGTTTTGCTCAGTATCGATTTGACCTCTGACCTAAGCAATATGGAAGTTTAAAGCGCTTCATTTCACAGACCACTTTGGGTAGACGTTTCATATAGAAGTCCCATTGATGCAAATGAGGTATTACCATTCATTCCGTCAAGTACTACTGCACAACATCATACAGCGCATGACGAAATCAATTGTAATACCTCATTTGCATCAATGGGACTTCTATATATGAAACGTCTACCCAACTTTGGCCAATAGGAATGATACGCGCCTGTTGCTACTTCATACTTCAGAGGGCAAGTAATTTATAATTATACTAGTACATTGGTCCGGTCCAATACCCCACCAATATCTCGTTACTCTGAGCTACTCTGGCTAAAGGTTCTTGTCAAATTTGTCGTGTTACAAAGACATACGGTATTGTGGCGATAAATAAAGATTCAAACCTCCGAAAATTATTCAGCTCTTACATACAATTACCATTACATAATTATCCGCTGTAAAAGTAAATGCCAGTGCCCAGTTTTATTCACAGAATTTCTTCTTGACTGACTGGGGTGTGATGACAACACTAGCTGTTTTTGGAAAAGGAAGTAATCGTTTGGTCGAAGCTTATAAATTCCATTTCCGTGTAGGTGTGTAAGACAAACATCAAGCAAATAAACTAAGACCAATGTTCAGTACTTGTACTAGATATCAATGTATCATACTTACTCCAGCATTTGTGCTAGATGTAGCGCCCATCTTGGTGTCTACTGAGAACTGAACGATCACAGTGATTCAGTCATGTTAACCTCTGAAATTTAAAAAAAAAACTTTCAGAATAGAGCTTCAAATATTTTGTATTTTACTTTATTTTTAAACAAGTAAGGATGCACTAATTGCTGGCAATATTAAAGCATCAAGATTTTGGTATCAACATCAAAGTTAATTTCATTGTATATCAGAGACATCCATTGCATCCCATTGGGCTTGACCTTGTCCCGGAGGACCTTGTTTCCTCCTACTTTGGCAACAAGGCATTTGAGACATTCAAAACTATTCTTTATTTTAATCCTTTGAACTCTAGCAGTTTTGCACCATTTTATTTAATTTGGAGCAAATTTAAAATTTGACCCCTGTACAGCTGAAATTGACTTTTTTAAAAATTAATTGTTGCTGTTTTAGCTTATAACTTCAATAAGCTGTAGAGAGTACAAACTATACCTTTTAGAAGTCCTTATGGTTAGACAAATAACTTGGTAAAATTACCCTATAATTGCAAAAAATCGACACTCTCCCACCATGTTGCTTTATACTTAAAGATAACCCAGAATGTATACCTACTGTGATCACACACACACACACCCACACACACTCGCACACACACACACACACTCGCACACACACACACACGCGTACACACACATAAATATATATATACATCCTCACATACATAGGCCTGCATAATTACATACAAATTTGGCAACGCGTGGACCTTTTTACCTAAAAGTTTAACCTTTTTTGACAAAAAGCATAAAGAGACCCATTTTTGGCTCGCTACGCTTGCAAAATCTATATTTACCTTTTTTGAGCCCTATTAGGATTTTTTTGGCTTTTTTTAATTTGGGCGTCCCCCGGTTACAGGCCTGATCGATACACCCTGTATTATAAAGGTTCACTTATGAAAGTTAATTCATTTCACAAGGTCTGTGGTTATTCTTACTTTATAAATACGTATACGAACAAACGAAAAGAAATATTAGATACCTATCCATATGCTGCAAGACGCTAGGCGATGTCACATCCAGAGTCTTATATGAAATTCAGTGCGACGTAGTTAGATATCCAACCTCCTATAAGTAGCAAGTTATCAGACAAGGGTATTACAGGGAGTCTATGAGGAAAGGCATCAGTTCTGCCCTTAGCTGTACCCTGCAATATTGTACGGTTATTCACAATATACAATGCTATTTATTGTGTTACATTATACAGAGATATTTATAGCAAAATTATTGTTCCCAGGTTTTCCAACGTCACACCTTTGCGTAGGCTCGAGCGACGAGTTTGCATGTGCATGGCCTTCTACTCTATGGTTCCAGTTTCATTTTGTTTGTTGCATGGTTGTCAAGCAGTGACCCAGAACGCTGTATACCGACTTACACAATCTGATATCAGTACTGATAGGTGCCTGAGCTCGGTCACAATGTGTTGACGTTGAACAAAATACACTACAGGGTGCTCCAATATATCCGGCGATGTCCTGTGTCGTGTTTCAAGACAACACGGTATTGTGGCGATAATAAGATTCAAAACCTCCAAATTAATTCAGCTCTTACATACAATTACCATTTACATAATAATCCGCTGTTAAAGTAATGCCAGTGCCCCAGTTTTATTCACAGAATTTCATTCTGGACTGACTGGGGTGTGTTGACAACACTCTCCTGTTTTTGGAAAGGGAAGTATCGTTTGGTCGAAGCTTAAAATGGCCATTTCCGTGTAGTGTGTAAACAACATCAGCAAATAACTAAGACTATGTTCCGTCCTTGTACTAATATCCAATGTAAACATACTACTCCAGCGTTGTGATAGATGTACCCCCCCCGCCCCGCTCCCCCTACCCCCCGACCCCCCGCCCCCCCCCCCCTCCCCCGGCGCCCTCTTTGATGTGTCTACTGAGCACATAGAACGTCACACTGATTCGTCAGTGAACCTCTGAATTTACAAAAAAAAAACCCTTTCAGATAGAGCTTCAAATCTATTGTATTTTACTTTATTTTTTTAAACAAGTAAGGGCATGCACTAATTGGCGGGCAATATTAAAGCAATCAAGATTTTGGTATCACTAACAAAAGGTAATTTCATTGTAGATCAAGACCTCCCATTAGCCAATCCCACTATGGGCTTGACCTTGTCCACGGAGGACCTTGTTACGCTCCACTACTTTGGCAACAAGGCATTTGAGACAATTCCAAACTATTCTTTATTTTAATCATCTTGGAACTCAAAGCATTTTTGTCACCATTTATGGGAGACAATCTTTAAAATTTTTCCCCTGTACCTGAAATTGACTTTTAAAAAATTCAATTGTGTTGTGTTTTATCTTATAACTTCAATAAGCTGTAGAGAGTACAAACTAATCCCTTTTAGAATCCTTATGTTAGACAAATACCTGGTAAAATTACCACGATAATTGCAACAAATCGACACTCATCACACCATGTTGCTTTAATACATTAAAGAGAACCCACAAATGTATACCCTACATGGATCACATTGCATACACCACCACAACTCGCCACCCACACCACTCGTCCCACACATAAATATATGACATACATCCTCACATACACATAGGCCTGCATATTACATACAAATTTGGCAACGCGTGGACGCTTTTTACCTAAAATTAACCTTTTTTGACAAAAAGCTACAACGTAGACCCATTTTTGGCTCGCTCCTTGCAAATCTATATTTTTACCCTTTTTTGAGCCTATTAGATTTTTTTGGCTTTTTTTAATTTGGGGTCCCCCGGTTACAGGCTACTCGATACACCCTGATTATAAAGGTTTCACTTAGAAAGTTAATTCTTTCACAGGTCTGTGGTTTATTCTTACGTATAAATGACGTAATACGAACAAACGAAGAATATGAGATACCTATTTCATATGCTGCAAGACGCTAGGCGATGTCACATCCAGAGTCTTATATGAAATTCAGTGCGACGTAGTTAGATATCCAACCTCCTATAAGTAGCAAGTTATCAGACAAGTGTATTACAGTGATCCTATGAGGAAGCACCATTTCTGCCCTTTAGCTGTACCCTGCAATATTGTACGGCATTATCACAAATATACAAATGCTATTCATTGTGTTACTATCCAAGATTTTATAGCAAAATATATTGTTTCCTACACAGTTTCCCACGTCACACACTTGCGTAGGCTCGAGCGACGAGTTTGCATGTGCATTGCCTTCTACTCGCTATGGTTCTATTTCATTTTGTTTGTTGCATGGTTGTCAAGCAGTGACCCAGAACCGTATACCGACTTACCAATTCGATATTCAGTACTGAGAGGTGCCTGATCTCGTCACAATGTGTTACGTGAACACAACTACACTAACATGGTGCTCCAATATATGGGAACAAACGCGGGTCTTCATCTTCGGTACTAAGTTTAACTTTTTTTCCTTCTCAACTACAAAACCACCAATATCAAAATTTACAATGTGGTCACTTAAATTTGAATATATTGTTTGTCTTTCATCCTTTGTTTGTCACTTTTAAGTGCAGAAAATGGTTCAACTATAGGCCATCTGAAATTTTATACCTGACCTTGTTAGTAATCATATAACACAATGCAACGGTTAACGCGGTTTCTATACCATTTTCCTGTCGTATCGGAATCCGATGGGTGCCACACGAAAAACCCTAATTGAGCATTTTCGAAGAAACCTCATTTCAAATCCCACCAAAACTCCCATCACTTGCATAACTAATGACTCAAAAGATGGTAATTTTTGTGCCTGTCCAGTCCAAATAACGTGGCCAATTTTTAGTACTACTTAATTCCATCTGGCCTACATAAAATATACATCGTATCCTTCTACCTTTTGACGTAGATGGTAACTGGGAAGCAAATTACAATCGATTATTAAAGCGGCACTGGCACATTTCACAAAATATGATTTCGTCAATTTGATCTCCCAAATTAATGTTATAGTTCTATGCCATTGGAAGAACAGAGATTATTTTACACGATAAAAAATAAAATCACCCTATAATGGCAAAAATCGACCTCTCCCACCATGTTGTTTAATACTAAAGATAACCCAGATGTATACCTACTGTGCTACCATTGCCTACACACACACACTCGCACACACACACACCACGCGTACACCCCATAATATATACATACATCCCCTCACATACATAGGCTCATAATAACATACAAATTTGGCAACGCGTGGACCTTTTTACCTAAAAGTTTAACCTTTTTGACAAAAAGCCATAAAGAGACACCCCATTTTTTGGCTCTCTACGCTGCAAAATCTATTTACCTTTTGAGCCTATTAGGATTTTTTTGGCTTTTTTTTAATTTGGGCCGTCCCTCCGTTACAGGCCTGACCGATACCCCTGTATTATAACGTTCACTTATGAGTTAATTCTTCACAAGGTCTGTGGTTATTCTTACTTTATAAATACGTTATACGAACAAACGAAAGAAATATTAGATACCTATCCATATGCTGCAAGACGCTAGGCGATGTCACATCCAGAGTCTTATATGAAATTCAGTGCGACGTAGTTAGATATATCCAACCTCCTATAATTAGCAAGTTTCAACAAGGGTAGTACAGGGGTCTTGAGGAAGGCTCATTTTCTGCCTCTTAGCTGGACCCTGCCATAGTGTCGGTTTATTCACAATATACAATGCTATTTATTGTGTTACATTAAATACAGAGATTTTATAGCAAAATTAATTGTTCCCAGGTTCCAACGTCACACCTTTGCGTAGGCTCGAGCGACGGAGTTTGCATGTGCATGGCCTTCTACTCTTCTATGGTTTCATTTCATTTGTTTGTTGCATGGTTGTCAAGCAGTGACCCAGAACTCTGGTATACCGACTTACCCATCCGGTATCAGTACTGATAGGTCCTGAGTCTCGGTCACACAATTTGGTTTGACGTTAACAAAATACACTACAAGGGTGCTCCAATATATGGGAACAAACGCGTCTTCACTTCGGGTACTAAGTTTTAACTTTTTTTCTTCCAACTACAAACAAACAAAAGATCAAATTACAATGTGGTCAATTTATTTGAATAATTGTTTTGTCTTTCATCCTTTCGTGTCAAGCTTTTAATTGCGAATGGTTCAAGCTATAGGCCATCGAAATTTTATACCTGAACCTTGTTTAGGAATTCTCTATAACACAATGCAACGGTACGCGGTTTCCTATACCATTTTCTGTCGTATCGGAATCCCGTCTGGGTGCCACAAGGGACAACCAGGGGGTCACTTAGAGTATTTTCGAAGAAACCCAAAATTTCAAAATGGCCACCAAACCACTACTCATTGCTCTACTAATGACTCAAAGTAGTGTATTTTTGTGCCTGTCCAGTCCAAATACCCACCGTGGGCCAATTTTAGTACTACTTAATTCAATTATGGCCTACAATAAAAATACCATCTGGTATCCTTCTACTTTTGAGCGTAGAATGGTAATTGGGAAGCAAATTAGCAATCGATATATTAAAGCGGCACTGGCACTTTTCACAAAATATGAAATTTCGTCAATTTGATCTCAAAATAATGATAGTCTAGGCCCATTGGAAGACAGAGATATATTTTACACTAAAAATAAACATACCCCCAAACAGAGAAGGGACAATGGATATGAAGATAAAGACATCCAGGTAATTTGGTATGCCAACTTGTTAAGGATTTTTCCATAACTTTAACTCACCAATGTGTATATTACATAATATGTTTGACTCGTACTCACTGATATTAAAACCACCAAACCTGTCAAACATGTGCATAGCATGGAACAAATCTACCTGCGTGCGTGTTCCCTAGTGTTAACCCAATCTTCGTCGTCTGTGAATTTAAACGTCGTTCGGAGACGTTAATATAAAATCGTTCTGTTTATACCCTAGGAAGCTGAGTTGTCCTTAAATCATTTTGGGTGAGGGCTTTTTGAATATAAAAGCGTTACAAACATACAAACATATGCGATTTTGACAGATCTTGAGGGCGCACTATTTTCAAAATGTGTTCCAGTGTCCTCTTTAATTGAGACCATGAGGAATCTCTGTCAATATTTATAATCAAAACATAAACAATTCAAGATGGTCTATAAAAGCTTAGAAATGGCTATAATTCTTTCCCACATCCACCAAGAATTATAGCGATATATACAAAACATTACATTTTGTGTATATCACTATAATTCCTTCATCATAAGATAATGGTTTGATAGCTTGCAAGAACTGCAAGATTGGAGTCCAATAAGGCCTGCTATGTCAGAATAGACGATTCAATATGGACGGTCAACCACCAGACATGTTGGGTGGACAAGATGCATACATTTCCAGGGGAAAAAAAAAAAAAACCCCCTCACAATTTTACTTAAGCTGTCAATCGACCATGCTTAGCGATTGCAGCCGGGATCATTTGACAGTGAATTATTGTAGTACTGAAATGCGTCTATCTTGTCCCCCATCATGGCTGGCTATTGAATACGTCCTATTAAAGGTCAGTAATTCATTCACTCTATTTTTGGAACGTTTTTATTGGTAGTTGGATGATCACTTCCAAAATCTAAGACTAACTTAAATCCCCGCTTCAATCGTTATAAATATATCATATGTTTCAAATGGATGCACCGGGACGCCTTAAACTTACCAAACCGGGGAGCTCGAGAAATCAACTATATATTTCTAGTGATCGGATTTTCGACGCTTACTAAGTGCCGCTGCCAGCCATATTTGAAACTCGTCTTGAATGGCATCTTACATAACATCATATATTTGATTATATTGTATCCTAGGGTTAAACAACTGTGGGGTCATTTGAGCAATTCCGTGACCATAGGGAGCAGAGCATCATTTCTCGTGGATTTTTCTTCTTGAAAGATTAATGAACCAAATTTAGCGGGGTGCCCCTCGTGAAAGTGTGGGCGGATCCATGGGAGGGGGAAAAATTAAAGACAGGGTAAAAAATTGAAAAAAAGGCTTGGACTGCTGTAAAAAGGTAACAACGGACGAACACTTTCGGGTACAAGGATTAAAAAAGGTATAGTTTGTACTACTTACACTTATGGTTACGGATGATATAACAAATATCTTTCACAGATCAAAGGTCATCCCGAAGGTTAAATCTTAAATATTGCTCCGATTTATTACAAAAGGGGACAAAGTGTTCATCTCTCCTCAGAGACGGCCAACAAAAAACAATTGGCACCATCTAACATATTTTAAAATTCGAAGATCAATAGAGGTCAAGGGGGGTGAACCCTTGTTTGTCATATATCTCAATAAACAAATACAAATGAGAGTGTCAACTACTTTTGCTGCAACGGGGGGGGGCGTGTGGAAGGTTAACACTTTGAGACCATTTTTAAGGAAATCGGTGCAAATTTAAAATTTAAACCTGTCGGTGATAACCTTTGACATTGGACGAATTTTGTCTTGACCACATACATACCTGGTAGGTAGTACAAACTATCTTTTTTAATCCTTGTAACAAGAAACACTTTGGTACCTTTTTACAGGACAATTCAACATTTTTAATTTTTGATTTTTTTTTTTTTTTAAAAAAAAAAAAAATTTTTGTGTTATGAATTTTCCCCTCCTTGATTTCGCCCACACTTTCTCGAGTGGGGACTCGAGAAGACAATCCACTCAGAAATGGTGCTCTGCTCTCCACGTCACGGAATTGCCCCAATACCCCAAACTACATTACAAACTATACGATTTAGATAGTGTTATCAATTATAACAGTTTTAGAATCTCGGAATCTATTTGGATACTATAGGAGCCGAATAGGAATTCTTATCACATTTTTTAAAAGGAGTTTTATATAATTTTTGACTGTCAAAACATCAGATAGTATAACGCCAGCTACAATCGATCAACCGGCTTGCGATTGTAACTGGCGACCATTGAATTGATTTCGCGATTACCGAAATTATAATTAATTGTGCTTAATAGAAAGGTACAAAATACAACGTTTGAGAGAATAACAATGATTTTTAGTGTTTTGGTGGCCATTCTGATTTTTTTTTTTTTTTTTTTTTTTTTTTTTTTTGCGTTTCTAACAAAAATACTCCAAAGTTTTCATGGTCACCCTTTGATCAGAATCTTGGCACATTCAAATCAGACTTATTTCAGGCTCATAATACTAGACTATGGTTTACCACTAATTTTACCCATAAAAATACTGACAAAACATTCTACATTTGTTTAAAGTGACAAACCAGAAGGTTAGATACTGTCCTTTTATCTTGCGGCATGTCTGAAAACTTGGTTATTTGCATTTTCAAATTCAGAAGAACTGCACATCTAGCGGGGCGGCCGAGCCTTGAAAAGTGCTCTAGTTTCGATTCCCCCCCCACCGTACAAACAAAACACACCACTTTATTTTAAGGAAAATATCTAAGATTTAGAAAGTTGATGTGTGGTTGAATATTTGGTGGCAGGGAACTATTTCTATGCCGAAAAATGAAATTTGGACTGCAAGTTAGCGAAATTATTATTTTTTTTATGTGGGGGTGCGCGAGTGACTCATTTACTAGTATTACCTCGGGGGGTGGGTTTTCTTTTCCTTTCCCCCTCTTCCCTTTTCTTTTTTCTGGTATCCTTTTTGTTATTTATATAGGTCTTTAATACATTGCATTAAGGGTTCAGTAATACTCGTTGTGGTGAAGTGATAAAAAGGATGTTTCTTTTTAGAAAAAAGGTGATTTTGGGGCTAAAATTCTAGACCCTTTTTTTTATATATTGTAATAAAACAGAAATCTATCAAAACTGGCAGTATATTGATTTAGTATGCAATGATGATTAAAATTTGTTTTGCTAAAGAATCTAAAAAATCTTGATATTCTTAAGTTTTAGCTCAAAAACGTGATTTTTTGACCCAAAAAACCCCTTCCACCAAAGTTTTTGACGCACAAACCATCATTTTTTTAAATTATTTATTACTAGCCTTTCGAATAGAAGTGGTTGCGTTTTGTTGTATCCGAGGAGAGGGGTTGTCGACAATTTTGGCAGTCCAAACCGCCTCCACTACTCTTTCGTTGGTATATAATTTTTTTGTAATTCTTCCAGATTTTAATCGGCTAGGCGACTAAATGACTGTATGCGTGTTAAACTACACACCTTTTTGAGTAGGTAACTCCTAACTCTCCGATCTCTTGGTTTTTTCCTTAATCTAACCTCTGTAAACTTTGCATGTAGCTTGACTTTCAATACAACTTTCTTGTCAAAGCAAGACTATAATAGCAAGCAATTCATGAACAAATTCTTGGGCAATTGTGCAGAGAACTAAAATCTCTTAAATTTTTTGGCACAGAGTTAGGACACGTCTAAAGAAGGATTTTGACTTTTCTTGTTAATTATTTTAGACTGTAATATGACGGTTGCTTATTTCGGACAGACTGGAATGGAATTTGGAGAACCACTGCTCTATTTACTCTCCAATAAAGGTAGGCACTGTACTAGGCCGAGTAGCTGCCGGAAAACAGAGAATAGCCTTTGGCCAGATACCTGATTCTTCTGGTTGTTTCAACTGGCGTGGCGTGGTTGACATCTCGTGCGGTAATGGATGTTTCCCATATAGCACTGCAATTGGTGGTCAATACTGGACCCTATTTTATTATTTATGGCCTATATTGGTTTACAATATTGAGATAAATTATATTTTGCTCATTTGGCCCAATATTGTAATAAATGGATGATTCAGCCCAATTTTGGTCGATCTACGAGTTGCAAAAATATTGGGCGAGATGCAGTCGAGCCCACTATTTTAAAACTCATAGCGAGCCCAATAAATATTGGGCGCCAATCTCCAATTTTATCATTATCATGCATAGGATCCGATCTTTATCGCGGATGGACACCTCAAAGCGTGATAATGCCAATATTGCCAAACTGATACATATATTGTTATATATTGGATCAGGTTGGCCCCAAGCTGCCCTTTGTATTGTTCTCTACATTGGACCAACTGGACCAATGATTATAACCAATGTTGTACTGGTGTTGTGCCAATGATGGTCGTATGTTTCTTTACAACAATTATTTAAAGGATTTTTGTTTCAAGCTGCTTTTTTAAATAATTTAATTAGATATTTCGAGCTCACTCCCATAGTTAATATTTTAATGAAACAGGTATATATCATGTAGTAAATGTCCATTGAAAGAAATGTGGCTCTGTTTAAACACCCATTGTTGAGACTTATAGTGTATTCCTATATGTTTTGACTGAGTTCTCGTCCCTGCTATTTTAAGCAGCAATTGCTTTTAAGTCAATAATTTGGCCCATGTTATCCCAATCATTGCTCTATATGGCGCGTTTGTCTGGTCTATATTCTTCCACCATACTGGGACCAGTAAGGGGTGCCGATATGAAGCCGATGCCACACTGCCAATGGAAAACCATTTTTGGCGCAATATGCAATAGGCACGTGTTATCGATGCCAAGATTACCAACGTAATACCATTATTGCCCTTGGAGAGCCAATAAAGGACCAATAAAGGCCACCCACATAATGCCGATGCCAAAATTACCGATGTGGAACCATTGTTGGTCCAATATATGCGTGCTATGTGGGTTGGATTTCCCTTTGAGTGCTTTTTTCCTCCCTCCATGTGGGTTGCTCCCCCAATTTTGCATTCATGTCGCGAAAAGCTACAAGAATATGAAATGGACGGACCGAACTGTTACGACCAAATGTGCTCCCGATAACCGACCAACGAATATAAATCTGTGGTTGACTAACATTAGAGGCCTAAGAACAAACAAGGGACAACTGAAGGATATGATTGCTAGCACTCCACCTGAGACCAAACCTGACATCATCCTCGTAACTGAATCAAAACTGGATTCTTCTGTTTCTGAAGATAGTCCTCAAATCTCCCTGGATACCAACACTTGCACAAGGATGGAGTGGACGCGTGTCCTGCCTATAATGCTCCAGGTGTCGCGAATTTTTGCAGAGGGCTGTGAATCGTTAAGCACTACCACTTTAATTGAGAGTAACTCCTAACTTCTTTGATCCTTGATCGGAAAAATTGACGCCTCCTCCGCCCCTGAAGCTGGTAGAGCAATCGGGAAAACTTCTTGAGTCCCCCCCCCCCCCCCCCCCCCCCCCCCCCCCCCCCCACCCCGGGGTTACGCCCCTGTGGATGTCTACTCTCTAAATTTCACGCTCCAAAAGAGTGAAACTCTTTTAAACCACTCCAAAATGAGTAAGAATTCCTTTAAAATTTGATATATATATAACATTCATTTGTGCTGATATCAAATCTGAAATTTAAAAAAAATATGGCTCACCGTATTCGTTTTTGAGAAAAAAGAGTTTAAAAATGTACATTTTTGCTTCTCACAAAGGTGATCAAGGCCTTTGAAACTTATTCAGAATGGTGGAACGAAGGCTGCGACAAAGCTCTAAAGAATTAAGACAGTGGCTGGAGAGTGGAAATCTATTGGAACTCCCGAAGCTCGCCTAAATTACAAAGGCTAGAGACGAGTACACATCTGTGTCCATCTGTGTCCAGGAAAGCTGCTTCCACTCACAAGATCAGAGCCAGAGATGAAAAGACCATTCCAGCTGCTGAAATGACAAGCCCGTTTCAAGCATTCATCAGAGAACTACCTCAAGCTGTGGCAAGATGGTGTTCAGGCCAAGGAAGGTAAAGAAACAACTGTTGAAACTAGATGTCAACAAAGCCTCCGGACCAGATGGCATCCCAGCCATTATTTAAATTGGAGAAATTCTGCCCCTGAACTGGTGGTTCCACTGGCACGTCTATTCCAACTGCTTTGATAAGAGCCACATGCCATTCATGTGAAAA
>JAMKCH010013198.1:0-26560 GCA_023653785.1 Ophioderma brevispina
CAAGAAAATAAAAAGATGTGATGAAATGAAAGTTGCATATGGGCAATTCCACCGTCATGGACGTTACATTTTTATCACACCTCCTGTATTCAAAAGGTATTCGAATAACCATAATTCTTTGTAATTTTAATTACTTGGTGGTTAATGTTTAACTATTGGACTGTCTAATGTTTAACATAAGCATAAAATTTATAGGGAACCTCAACTGATTAAAAAGATATGAGGGGATTGTCAATACGATATAAAGATATGATGAGAGGATTGTCAATACGATCACCCCCCCCCCAAATGTTGATGCCCTTGCATGTGTTTTGACCAAAATAACCTCATATTTTACCATATAGTTTACAAATGGTAAATTTCTGTGTGCGTGAAGAGTGCATTTTGTTCTAATTACAACAATTTTAGGTTCTAACTTCTAAATGGCTATTTTTAGCATGCTTTGCCTGCATAATGTGCTATACTTCATTAGGCCTGACATCAGGAGTGACATCATAGCTTTCACGCAGTCTTAAACGTGCACATCACAGTAAGCTGTAGCTGTAATCGCCAAGCGTACAAAGTCAGCATGCGCGATACGCATGACCACAATAGCTGCGCGAAAGCTATGACATCACTCCTTAGTTCAGGCCGGACGAAGTATAGTAATGGATTTTGTCAGCAAGCCCTGTTTCAATCATAAATTCTCATCAACCCCTATCCCCCTCAATGTTAAAAAGAAATTTATGCCACTGCAGCTGCACTGCGCTAGCTTGAAGGGTAAAAAAACCTGCTTCAAGAAAATGAAGGATGTAGGCAAATAACATATACACTACTTCAACAGTAAAATTTTTACACACAGTACCAGACTTGGGTCTACTTACCTGCTTTCCAAGAGAATCTGCGTCTGTGTGTTTGCCAGCTAAAGAACTCTCAGCCAGCTGCAACTTGTTCTTATAGTCTGCCAAATCTTCTTCACATACCGCTAACTGAACAGATAAGTCATCCGCCTTTTTCTGCAAAACCCGCTCTTTTTCACTAAAATGTTTTCTTAGAGCAGCCTCTTGTTCTTTCCACTCTTTTGCTGCACTTAATTGACTCTCATCTTTCAACACAGCCAGTTCCCTTTCATAAAACGCCTGGGCTTTGCTAAGTTTTGATTCGTAATCATCACCCAATTGCTTCTTTTCAGTATTTAACGACTCGCACTGTTCATGCAATTTGTTAATTTCAGCATTGTACCGTGCTATGAGTTGTTCTTTTTCTTGCGACACCTCCGATTGGGAGGCTTTAAGCTTCTGTTGCAATTCGCTAATTTCAGCAGCATGATTTGTTCGTATCTCAGCAATTTGGCTAATTTTTTCATTTTCTAATTTCTGTTTGACATCATCAAACTGTCTGAATCTGTCCTCGAAATCTTTTTTGATGGCAAGTAAGTCTTGTGACAGACTGAGGACTCTCTGCGAGTGTTCTGCTTTCAACTGGGATTCTCTTTCGTCTGCTTTCCTCTTAAAGATGGTAAACTCTTCCATCGCCTGCTGTTTGTGATTCTCATTCTCGGCCAAGGATGCCTCCAGAGACTGGACACGTTGTCGCAGTTCCATCTCTTTTCCGACTTTGCTCTGGTACTGCGCCAGTCTATTTTTGGTCTCGGAAATGAGCTTCTGCATGTCATCTTCGTGGCTTTCCTTGAGGCTTTGGACGGCTGATTCATGTTCATCATTTTTTGTGTTTAGAGAATAGATTACCTGATGGGGAAAAAGTAGACATAAAGTTACCACAGATAAGCTTGTAAAAAAGAGAGCTGTAGTACTGGTAATGTACATACATTTTCCCTGCAGCTAACTTTACACAGGGATGTGAGAATATAATTTCCTAAAAATTGATCCGGCCCTTGCCCAGTGGCCAAATGTTTGTGTGCGACGCTTAACTTTTATATAATTTTATGCAAGAATCGTCCAAACAAAAGGCTACTGAAGGAGTTAAAAGTTAAAGGCTTGATTTCATTGATCCACAGCCTTGTCCCCTGGACGTACCTCAAAACTGTTGAGATTTTTATATCATCTGAACAGTTGGCTTTAAAAGTATAGCATGTGTGAATATTCTTATGTTCAAATTTGATCTACTCTGGAAGAAATTCATAATTTTGTATTTTCTGTCTGTAAACAGACAGAAGAAATTACAACACAGTGGCCTATCTCCTGCGGGAAAAGCGGCCCAATCAAGGTCTTCTGCTGGAAAAGCGGCCCAAAGTCATCAATCAAAAGCAATTGGTTTGCAACGTCTTCTGCTGGAAAAGCGGCCCAAAGTCATCAATCAAAAGCAATGACCAGAATGTACGCTCTACTTCCGGGTTTGCAAATTTGACCTTGACACATCTGCTAAATTCGGAGGGCCCAACGTACAGTGAACATCGGCAGGAAAACACCACAGGACTTCGGGAAGGTATTGCATGGTGGGATACAAGATGGTGACCATAACTTTGTGCCATGGTGGTGGACGTCTCAGGGGCAATGGAAAGCATTTGGTTTTTGGTGATCTCCACAGGGGCAAGCGGCTGAAAGGCAATAGAAATTAATGGGTGTTTTGCTGGGAAAGCGACTGGGATGCAATAGAAATCATTGCAGGTAAAAATAAATAGTTCTTGACGTTCGAAGTGCAATTACAATCAATAGGAGCAATTGCTTTTCAATGACTCTCGGATGGGTTAGGGTTAATAAAAAACATTTATTTTACTTTTGTAATGTAGTGTTAGACATGTTGTTTGTTTTTCCTTCCACTCCTTTATGTTCTCCTTTTTATAATTGGTTTTTAATTTCAAAATATATGTACGGTACATGAAATGGTTCTAATTTTCAATGTTTTACATGACTTTTATGAATAAATTCTCTTAAATTTTCCTGAAGATTGACATACTGAAGATTTATAAGTGTATTGATTGCTGGTCACAAAATCACAAATTTCACAAAAAATTAACATAAAAAAAAATCAATAGTTGGTAAATCGCAAAGTCATAACAAAAATTGGCTAATTTCAAATACAACGAAATTGCCAAAATCGCAGAAAGGGTTACTATCAAGTGATTTTAAAAATCAGAAATAAAAAAAAAATCCCTGAAAATAGATTGTGCATGCTTGTAAACAAGTATAGGTATCATAAACACCCCTACAAGTGGAAAATTGAAAGGAAAAGCAACTATAGGGCAGAAACAGACATTTTAGTCATTGCTGTCACAGTAGGACACGTCTTAGTGAAAATGTAGTTAGGGTACAGGGAGAGGCCTGTCTTCTGAGGGACTGTTGTGACCTAGTTCTGCTAAGTATAACTTCAATATGTCTTTAACAGTTGTCATTAACAGATGTGAATTATGCAAAAACACAGGAAGACTTTCCCCTGTTACCTATATCAATTGGTCGATCCAAAAATCCCTTAAATGAAAGTACCCGTTTGCACTATCACACAGCATAAAGGTTTTGAAACATTTTTGAAAAAAACTAAAGAAATTAAAAAATTGAAGCAATTGCGAATACAATCCTTCTGCTGAAAAGGGTTGTTTCTCTGGAAAATGGATTTCTACTGTTTTTAGACAAATTTTGGGGATTAACTAGTCAAAAGTAAGGTTAGTCTAAGGAAATATCTTCAAACTTGATTAATTGCTTTGATATTTTGTTCGTCTGAAGTGTGCAAAGTTGGCTCTCTGAAATGGCCTGATCATGCTGGTAACAGGGGAAGGTAGTCAATGTGCGGTGCATAACTTCAACATACGTTAATGACAACTGTTAAAGACATAATGTGAAGTCTGCTTAGCAGAACTCGTCTGTGACAAAGCTCCCAAATCCCCATTGAAAAAGAAAACAAATGTATGTAAAACCAGCACTACCAGTCAAGTAAAGGCACCTCTCGACGTTGTGCACGTCGCACGTAGATGCAGTACCGTACACGCAAAGATCAACGCACATGTTTGTTGTAAAAGAAATTATGGCCAGCCCCGGTACATTAATGACTAAAAAAAAAAAAGGAAGGTACAAGCAGTACACTCATACGTACATTGGCTTCAGTCTCACCGCATGCAAATTGCAAGGGAGGAAAGAATTTAAGTATATGCCACCACCGAGTCAAAAAGTACAGAATAAACCGATGTTAGGCAATGGAAGTTGATTCTTAGTTTTCCTGTTGGAGATTTTTAAGGGTGACGAGGTCGATTCATATTCATTAGTTATGTCATTTCTTAGGTACGCATTTCATATTAATCGAAAGGCATCGTGAATAAACTAAACCTTAAATTGTTACATAAAAACAACGTTATGTAAAAGTGCCTTAATTAACAAAACAGGGGTATTTTCAGGTTTATTTTTCAAAACTTAGAATTCAGTTAAGCGTTTTTGCAGCAAATTTTGACAAGCCGAGCCGGGGACAAACTCTGGAGGAAATTCATTTTATGGTATACTGTGCCACCCTCCCCGCGGATGCTTAAAATGAACAGGACGGGATGATGCCTTGAATTTTGAACAACTTGAAAAAACATTTGTTTTTATTATCAAGTTTAAAAAAAAACATTTTTTTTACCAAATAATGAAATATTGCCACCGTGTCAAATCGGATGCGCGGGCACAGGAAACTAAGAATCAAATTCATGCCTAGTTATTGTTAAACTTAAGGTGCCAAATTTAGGTGGTGGCAGAATACAAAGTATCCGAAAGGGAACGCAACACTGCATGATAATGCAGTTGCATAAGTAGCATGGTAATTAACCATTACACTACAGTGTAGTCTCAGCCCCACACTCCATAAGACTTAACAGAACAGACAGACGCTGTGTCGAAGTGTTGCAGTGACTTACCCCATGTACACAGATTACAGTTACAGCACTGATGTTGCATGTGTGCATGCTGTGAGACTGTCACTGTGTAGAGTACTGTACCTGTACAACAGACAGGCGGAACCGTGCATGCCGGTCGCGGTCTCTTGCCATGCAACTATTACAATGACGTCCATTAATTTTAACCACCTTTGTCAGCTTCGCTATCTTTTGGACATCTTGATATGCAAATCAGGCGTTACAAAACCAACATCGGTACCGATAAGACCTTAGGGGCCAGAAGCCCCTTTGGCTGAAATGGATTTTCCTTGGGACCTTTTCGTCGCCATTTATTGACTCTCTGTGGTTGCTCTATTCTGCTTCTGGCGTGGGGAGAAAAGGTCACAGGTGGTCACTGTACTCTGATCTTATTCATTCCGCGAAGCCAAGAAATCCAGGACTGAAAGATTTCAATTTTGTTTTTCCCAAACCCGAAGAGTGAAATGAAAGAGAGTAGTTTTTCATCAATATCGTGCAAGTAATAACCATTTTTTTCATTCCCTTTTTTTTTAATAGTTTCTTTCCTCTCTCGCACGAATACCGAGAGTTATCGGAGTAACATACTCAGTCACAGATAGAGGTGCTGTTGATGTGGTGGTTACCAACATGCAGGTATCTAGCGGATTCCACAGCGTATTGAACTCGAAAAGTACGTGTTTTCGGTTGGTCTTGTGAGGGTGATTGAGCGTGGATGACAATAGGAAACCATCATAACGTGCGATACACTTTCAAAGAGGCAACGAACGTATGAAGGGATCGCGTTTCGTTTTATTATTGAACGTGTAGGTTTTTTTACCAGTCGTTTACAAATACATGGGCATCCCGATATCGCAACTGTTTACTGTACACGGTATTTTTCCGAGTATTTTTTCCGGGATCATGACCGGCGCCCGGGTGACCCTTTTCACTAACTGTCGCCGCGCCGTGTGTGCTCTGAGTGCGCCACAAAACAAAACTCTGGATGATGGTTTAACTTTTTTTCAGATTCAGATGTTACTTTATTCTTTCATTCAGAACTTTTCAATAATTTGATACAAAGCATAGGGGATACAATACCCACGTATTTTAGACACATAATAACAATCTAATCAATCAATACCCCAACTTTTTAGACAATATAACAAACATCATGATCATATGTTGGATACTTATAAATTTAGAGATAGATATATGATACCCCGTATGTTTGATCAAATACACAACTACTTATGATTCAGTGATAAATAAACCATAATCATATGAATAAAAAAATCCATGCCGTTAAATTCATACTGCTGCACTGTAATTTGCTAACTCGAACATCGAAAAATCATTAAAAAGATATGGCACGCCTGTAACAATTCACAGGTGCCCTAACATATCCTGCAATGAGTCCAGAAGCCAACCACCTAATAATGACAAAATCTAATATATAATTCCATATAACTGGTCCGATACGGACACGAAATACTATATTATTACTACATTATTACTGGCACATTAAACTGAATGGCGAGTCGTATCTTCGAACACTGCCTTTTCTTCCTTTCTGGTCAATTCTCCAATTGGAAAGGTACAAATATAGAATTCTACATAGGCCACTTATACACTCACTTTTAAGCTATTCCTCCAATGTCTGCTTCTGATAGTGGTCTTTTAGTCCTAAGCAATTACATAGTTTCCTTCACTCCCTTAAACTAATCCAACAGATTTTTAAAGAATTTGATGTTTATACCAAAATCAAATATTTTCCCAAGGGCTCCGTTTGGGGTGGCCATCTTGGGTCTAAGATATCAGTCATATGAAAGTTATTCGATTTAGTTGTACTATCTCAAATGATTCGTCTCATCATAAGAATCAGAAAATATTTTACTTATAGGCATATTTGGCATCTTTAGATATTCAGCAGAGTATGGTGAAAATGTGATTGAAACTGTGGCCCTTATTGTACACGGGCCAGTCTTATGTCAAAATACAATGGATCTTGACAAATTTTGGAATTACAGTTGTGGGTGGTATGAGATGAACATCCCGAAAGGTAATGAACTAAATTGGCTCACTTTGTATGATAATGCCACTATGCAGAATAGATTTGCCACCAAAACAAACCCTTGGAACAATATTTTGGTAACATAAATTCTTTAAGGAAGATGTGAATCTTTCACTGAATTCTCCGTGTCCCATAAATCTCCCCTTTATTCACCACCACAATTTATTTTTGAAATGTTTTTGTTGGGTACATTCCCGAACGACCAAAACTACCTAAAACTAATCATCATCGAAAAAATTGAAATACGGTACACTTTCTTTACAAATGTCCGTGAACAAAGTTGTCTATTAGGTCCGTGCTGGTAGCAAGGTGCCAATTATATTTCCCAACTACCCACATATATTTTTTTTCTAGCTACTATTTCATCATCATTCGCCACGCTCCACATGCAGTTTACCAATCAGTATAGTCTCCCGGTATAATTCTCTTTTCACTTTTCCTATACAGTTCCCTTTTCCTATAAAACCCGTGCGTATGTTTATAGGCCCCTACCTCAAGTTTCAAGAAATATCCTCAGCTCGTCCTCAACTAGAACAGACCCCTGCAATGAATTGCAGAAATGATACTATAACCTGGCGGATCTGTCTATATCTTGAATAAAAAAAGTGATGTCCCTCCTCATCTGAACTGTCGGCCTATATATATAATGTATAACATTAAAAAAAAAAAAAACAGAAACTTAAAAATAAAAACAATTGCGTATAACGCGAAAAGTACAGTTCACATCTAAAAAGTGCCATCTTCAAAGTGAATATAATACACGTTAGACCGCTGTTTAAAATTTGTGCCTGTCTTTAAAAAGAGGGTTGTTTAAGTGCTGTGTTTTTTAAGTTTAACACAACATTGTTTAGTTTGTTGTTATAACCTGTTGTCTTAAAAAAGGGGTTGTATAAGTTTAAAAAAAAATTTTTAAACACCTCGCAAGTCTTTAACCACCTGCTTGTTATACCCTGGTCATCGCTCAACCTTGTTTAATGTTTAAAAGTGAATTACACCAACGTGTTAAAAAATTTAAACAACTGTTAAGTTGACAATTAACTGTTAAAATAACTGTTCAATTTTGTACAAATTGGTCTGTATAAGACAGCCAAATGTGTCAAATGATGTCCTTATATAAGGACAATTTGTGGGCGAGCCCCCCACAGCAACATTTTATGTGTGAGTCTGGCCCAAAACCCCATGGCACTCCGCCCGGCGGACGAAACGGCCATTTTTGTACAAAATTGACTAATTTATTTTTACACTTGATGATTTTCGGCTATTCCTCGGTGTATCGGCCAATGTCGTCCCTTTTTATCATTTTCCCTGGCCAACGTACAACGATGTGCGATCCGTCTAGTCGGAGCTGGGTGGTTCTTTCCACGAACCTGACGAACCGTGGTAGAGAATGCATGTGAGCAAGACTGATTCCTTATACTCCTATCATCGCCAGCTAACTCTAGCGATCTCAAACTCACTACCAACTCAATCATCCATATCTGGGTGTTAACGAACCTACCTACTTTGGAAGCGCAGATAATACCCGAGATGCAGATCCTATATCTCAGCACTGCATATATACGCTATTATGAGCAATGATTTTGTTTGTAGGTATGACAAACTTTCGTTTGACGAATCTACTTTAATACTATTTTTTGAAAGCGCTCATAATTCAGTGGCCACGGAATTGAGCTGCAAATCTGAAGCAAACATGAACTCAGCATTGCTAAAATATTACCCAATATAACTCACACAAAATACGTTAAGCAAAACATTTTTAACCACTAATGTAGGGCTTATTGCCAAATTTTAAACTGTTTTTGTGTTTGAACAAAACCTTGAGCAAAGGTCTCGACTAACAGGTTTGCAGAAAAATAGACCTATTTAACTTGTTGACGATGAAGAAAATCAACTCTTAAGGTCTTTTTAAGCGCTACGGACGGATTCACGATAGTAACTGTATTACAATTATTTACATTCCTCATGAAATTAATTTCTGCTTTCACACCGCAAACACTTCTGGCACGTTTGCTTTTTTTGATATTCCCAGTTTCAAATATTTAGCTCAAAATATTTGTCTTTTAAACCCTCGTCTTACGTTCCCAATAAGCTTTTTTTTGTAAACGGTTGACCAGTGGGGGGTACCACCCCCTCGCAATTCGTTTAAAGCACCCTAATGCTTATGATTTGATAACGGTGGATAGCCATGGTCCTCCTCCTCTTTGATAACAAATAAGTATCACCATACCTATATGGCGTCCCAATGACGTCATCAATCCGCGAGTCGGCAATTGGCATTTTCCACATGAAAATATGGCGAAAGCCAATTTTGCGTCTAAGAACTTAGGAATCTCCGATTTTCATGCGGTTTTCAGCTCAAAGTGATGGCAATTGGCTTAGTCTTAACAACATACACATAAAGTTTTTTCAGAGCCATACTGTGCATATTTTCTTTTTCCAAAAATGCACCATAAAATTCCCTTGGGTGGCACCCCCCCCCTATCCTTCTACTTTGATGGCATACCCAACCCCGGTGAGGTGCTACCTTCACATTTTTTTCGCTACAATGATCGGAAAGGATGAGAGATAATGATTACCTAGAAGCTTTTTATTACGGAAGTTTTTTGGCATTTAGAGGTCCCCTGAGCAAAGTTCACTAGGGGGTGGTATATGGAAACCAAACCACCCTCAATTGGTAAGACGAGGGTTAATGATACCGCTAAGTACCTAACTCCATTAACATTAGAGGGAATCAAATAAACATGTTTCACCAGTTATATTTTTAGGGCTTCCACTCGCATATTTGACAATGTATATTTTGATCATATCTTTTTAACTATGTCACGTCAACTGCTTCATGCATGTGCATATTATTGGCTTGGGTTCTCTGCTCCTGGTCAGTAGTTTTAGGGAGATGGGGTATAGTACATTTTTTCTTTTCTGCTGTTTAATTATTTTATTTTTTTCATGTTTTTATATTTATGTGCATTCTCATTGTTTATTGCTATGGTGTTCTAAGGACCGCCGTGGAAAATTGTGTACATATGTCGGCCTAACGTTTTTGTGTTTTTATCCTTGGAAGATTCTGCATAAATTTGAAAGAAAGGAAATACTTGCTCTGGAAAGGCACATTTTTGTCACTTCCGTTATGACTTGATCTTGAACGCCTGCTTTTGTTTCATAATGACATATTTTAAAGTTTCTATGCGGTTTAAATAATTGTCTGGAAAAGCCACATTTTTGTCAATTCCGTCTATGACTAAGATCTTGAGCTCCTCAGCTTTTTGTTTACTGACGATATTTAAAGTTCTACCAGTTTAATATTCATTATGGCTATTAAAATAGGGAAATTTGCATCCAATAGCACTAAGGCGCAGAAACATAGGTTTTGCTTTTGATTGAGCCACGAAGTTTCACATTAGACATTGTAATCAACATGATATTCATATTTTACAGTTTTTATAGTAAAGTTAAACCCAATTTAGCAGAGTATTCTAAAAATGAATTGCTCCAGAATTAATGTTTAATGTGCATCCAGAAGTTATATGCTTCCGGCATAACCAATTTAGTTTTCTTGTGAGAACGGACCATCACCAACTTATCACGCTTCATTGTTATTGATTGCAATTTTTGCAAATTGGGTTTCATTCCCGTTTGATTGTATATCGATCGCACATCATTTTTACCTGGGTATTTTTTTGTTTAACGTTCGTTGTCTACTGACAATAGGTTGTTTATTATGCCATTTCCGTCTTAGCAGTTTTTTTTTAATTGTATATACTTAAGAAAAAACATATGACAAAAAAACTCCACTGAAAAGATAGATTTAACAAAAATAAACATTCATCCATCATACGCGCCCTTATATAATAACTAGAAAATGAACGCTACTCCCATACACTGATATTTCCTCTATTTTGCGAAATCTAAAACTGGCATTATTTAACGTGCTCTCTTTATTTGATTTTAGTGACTATTTTTAATTATAGACACCCTGAAATTAAATTTTGAAATCTTCTGAAGCTGCCTTTAAATGTGCTTCTAGAAAAAATACTTTCACCTGCATGCCGGCTATTAAGGTGAAATCATTCAACTATAACCTAAACCCAACCATAACCAAAATCGCATATCGGAAATGATGCTGTGTGCCATCCGGGTTGCTACAGACAAGGGTTCATACGTGTTAATAGATAGCCTAGTCGACAACTGGAGTTTAATTCAGAGGTGTAGTTAAATAGCGATACAAAACACGACTGGACCGAAGAATATCCTACGTTCGTTGTATCTGGCCAAAACCTACGAACCCGTTCCAAGTCGCGTTCAGTCACCTCAGAAAATCCCCATACATAGCTCATACATGTGGTCTCAGTCTGGTGATGGCGCTCTTTCAAACAAGGTCACCGCCGCTGAGGCGGTGACGGCCAGAAAATCCCAATTTAGACATCGGCAGGGAACGACCAGCGCCTGGGATCGACGCCTCGCCTGAAAAACCCGCAAACAACGAAATCTTGACGAAAAATTCTTATTGTTTACATTTATGTATATTTTATTTATTCAAACAACCGTTTGGGCCAAAGAATCACTCGGCTGTAAGCGATATATAGAATACTGACCGACCCCCTTCGATCCCACAATCAAAGCGCCCATGTTCTAATCTATTTTTCAAATTATTGATACTTGGGTGAGATTGCCTATATTGCGCGGCTCGGCCATCATCGTCTAGGTAGGCTGCAGAGCAGACGACATCGGCCAAGATCGACCCGTGTAAAATCGGGGATTGAGCGGGGAAATTGGTAGGCGGGAGCACGGATCTGGTCAAACATCATCGTTCATCGGCCCCACTACATCTAACTTTGATCCCTCTGGTACGGTAGTTGGTATAAATATGGACCCTCTAGGCATCAATGCTAGATTGTTAGTGTCTCAAATTGGTGGTGTCACTTTTTTCAATAGGGGCCCATTAAGGTTACACAGGGGGGTCAAACTTTAAAATGCTCCAAATCTGTTGAAAAAGTTTGTCCTAATTTTCCGTCTAGTCCGTCAAGAGAGAACCAGGAGAGAGGAAAATCAAGAGAACGTGTTATAAGAGGTACGAGCCAGACAGATGGAGCCTGTGTGAACGCGGATCTAGTCCAACGGGAAGCCACAGTCCCGGTCTCCATACTACGATAACGGATAAAGCTTGAAACTAATGTTACGTGAAGATCACCTGAATCATTGCCTATTGTTCACCATTGTTCCCGGACTATGAGATACGCCGGACTATAATTACTTCTACCTACTTCTACCAAACCGGGATTCTTTTCGCGATACTATTCGTCTCATATCATAAGGCTAATATTAGAGCCAAATTTCAGTTCCAAGCCTGCAAATTTCTCGCAAATTTTCGTTTCTCCTAAGGCACTAATCTGGTGAGAACAAAATCTTCCAAGCCGGTTCGGAAATTGGGCAGCACATCCTGGATATAGATCTTGTTGAAAACTGAATGACGTGGCTAGTAACTGTATCAGAACATGCATGTCATTTTTACACTTTTTTTCTTAAAAAAGGCATTTTTTTTTTTTTATCTTATTCAAAATTTCAATGTCCTCATTTGGCACTGTGCATGTGTACGAAATGGACAAAAAAGGCCCGGACAAAATTCTTGAAACCTCTATTTTGTTTGATTTTTTTTCTGAGTTTGTAGATTAGGGCCTATATCTATATGAGCTTGGTGTTCATTTTATTTTCCACGGTTTCAGATGTGTTGCATTTTGAAAACTAATTTTAGTCCAGTAGCATAGTAAAAAAAATCGGACCCGCTGGTTAAAGCACCAAACTGGCACCTCTGTTGTTTGGGTCACATAGAGCATCTTAAAGGTAGTGCAATTTTTGAGTCCGGTCAAGATGGCCGACACTTTCCAAATGGCTTGCCAAAATCTCCATAATAGCGATTCTGGTGATACAAATAATGCCTACTTTGCTGTTTGAGAGTAGTTTAAAACTATATTTATATTTTAAAAAACACCTGTAACCTCGAACGATACTAAGGCAATGTGTGGCACAACTTCCTTATTTGCATAAATCAAGATGGCCGCCATACCCATTTTCAGCTATAATTTTGTTCATATTCGAGCTAGACGGATGATTTTGGTATATAATCAAATGATTCAGGGCAAGGAATTCATTAAGACCAATTACAAGACCACTGACAGCTTACATCATGGTCAAACCAAGATGACTGCCAAGAAGGTCCCAAATTTCTGCCTGCGAGAGTCAAGTTGGACTGGATAAGGGCGAAATAATACTATTATACTGGTTTTGTGATAGCTAGATAGTCACCGTTTGTGAGGTCAAGCGACTCCATTAAAAATAATTACAGACATTGAGGGCATTATGTCAGATCCAGATTCAGGATAGTTTTATATAGCATTTTCATTCAGTCAGTCATTATATAATGATTATATATATATATATTATATATATATATATATTATATATGCATATATTTAAAGACTATTAAGAATAAATAGAATACATACTTAATGAATAAAATGTATAGTTTTGTAATGGCATGAACTCCAATGAGGAGAGGACATAATAAGTCCGGGGGACACTGAGCATGACCCCACCATACATAGAATAATATTAAAATTTAAATGTATTGGATAGGACTGGATAGGACGGGACGAGACAGCGAACGGGACAGAACAAGACAAACACATAGGAAAGACATAGACGAGAAACATATGCCAGAATTGTTTTACCCACAGATCAGAGGCAAGGCGAGCATGAAAGACATGAAATCAATGTGAGCCCCGTACATGAGATAGATGATGAGATTGCCAAGCTGGAAGAGGTTTATTGCAGTTAGAGGACATGAAATAACACGAATTTTATGATAGATTGATACATCAAAACCTTTACTTAATTAAGACCTAATTTGAATATTATTATCAGCGAACATTTTTAGGTTTAAGTTAAAGGCATAAATGGTTTTCGAGTTTATGATGCGATTACTTAATGCATTCCAAATTTGGGACCTCCTGAATATTAAGCTGAATATTTAATTAGGTTTAGTGACTGTTTAGTGGAGAGGTTTTGTTGTAAGTATTTTTCGCATTTCTGGTGTTGTACCTGTGTATATCACTATAGTGTCGAAAGAAAAATTGAAAATGAGTTTGGGAGGGTGTCTGAGTTGTAACGAAACATGAAAATCGACCTGTTTAGTTTGTGAATCATAAATGTTGAGTGTTTAAGATCTGTGGAACATAGATTAGTGTTTCTGGAAGATGTGTATTCGTGTTATTGCCATGCATGCGTTTAGGCTCGCCTTTTGGAGTGTGAATTATATTGTCCAATTATTCGAATTGGAGAAGTCCATGGAAAGTGATTGTTATCATGAGTGTTAAGTCTGTATTGCCCAAGCCCTATATTACGATAAGAAATGTACGTGGTAGTTATTAAAGTGTTGTAAGTGAGAATAATGATGTTGTGTTTTGCGAAGGGTGTGATAGCGAGTAGCCTTTTACTAAGATCCCGATGTTTTATAGAAATTTGATTGTAGTTTTGATGATGTGATATTTCCAGGAAGCATTTTGATCAATTATTAAACCGTGAAATTTGTATGGGCCACATGGGTGAATGGCTGTGTGTCAATATGCATTTTGGTTGGTGGTTTGTGTCGGTTTTTCTAGAGTAAAGTGAATATAGTTAGTTTTGATACACTTAAGCGAAAGTTGAAGTTTGTTGCTTTAAACAGTTGGATACATTAATTAACTCTTTGCTTAAATAATTTGCTGAGAGTGTGATCGGGTTTTGTTGTGATCGTAGAAGATTTGAATAGAAAATATGTTGGGAGTCATCGGCAAATAATACAAAGAGAAATGTTCGGAAAGAGGAAGAATATCATTGACTATAGAGGCAGAAAGAGCAGGGGACCCATACTTGAACCTGAGGGACACCTCAGGGAAACAGGGAGAAAGGCTAGAAAGTTTTGAACCAAAACAAGTAAATTGAAGTCTGTTGCGAGAAGCATAACTGGAAGAGAAGATCCAAAGGAAAGGCCACGAATACATAGTGGTTGAGTTTGGCAAGTAGTATATCGTGGTTGATGGTGTCGAAGGCTTTGATAAATTGAGGAAGATACCTATGGTATGATAGTTAAGAGCAAGAGAGAAGAAAGCTTATTACAGATATCCAGAAGCGCATGGTCAGTTGAGAGTGTTGTTTCGAAAGCCATATTGGTTTCGTGGAGAATGTGGAAAAACGGGTGAGGAAATTATCAAGCCTGTTATAGATAAAGCGTTCAAGGATTTTGGAAAAGCATGGAAGAAGAGCTAGAGATATGGGCGTAGAGTAGTTGGAGAAGACATGGGGATAGTCTTTCTTGAAGGACAGGAATGACCTTAGCAACTTGAGAGCCGAAGGGAAATTACCAGTTGACAAGGAAAGATTGAAGATGTAGTTAAGGGGTTTGGAGATAAAAGGAATGACAAGCTTTACGATCGAGGGGCTAACATTGTCTGAGCCTGCGCTTTGCCATTTTTGAATTCCTGAGATGTCAAGAATCCCTTTCATCAATGGGAGTGAAAAAGATAGAGCTTGGAGGAGGATCATCAAGAAAGTCAGAAAGAAGAAGAAGAGCTGAATTTAGAGGCAAGTTTCAGGGACCAATATTGCGAAGAAAGAGTTGAACTTGTTAGAGATAAGGTCTGTGTTTTCGGATTATCTTGGTTAGGACCATCCAGAAATAGGAAGGAGCCTTGGGTCTGGAGTTTTTGCGATGGACATTTTTGATTTGTTTGCCCAGTGTTTTTTATGTTATATGTGTAAATGTTAAATTTGTTGAAGTATATTTTACGAGATGTTTTTAATTAAGACTAGTCAATTTTTATTCTAATTTAACTAAATTATTTTTGTTATACATGGGATGTTTTAGAATTATATGATACAGTGTTCTAGTTTTAATGTTTCATTATTCCGCAGTAACACAGGTTTACTATCTTTACGTTTGTAATTTTTTTTTAATTTTAGGAAAATGCTTGTGGTAAAGGTCAGTGAATTTATTTATGGAATATGTCGTAGGATGTATCAGCAGAAGGGGGATCTAAGACATCATCCCATTTAGTATGGAATAATTCTGTTTTAAGGAATGATAGTAGTGTGTTTATTTTTCTTTTAGTATAATATTATTTTAGGCATTTGTTGATGGTTTTTATTATTTATGTCATATTTATAATGGAAATACTGGAAAGTGGTCAGTTATATGGTTGTATAGACTAGCTGGTGAATTTTATGATTTGGGATATTCGTGAATATATTGTCAATGATGATGATGTCCGAGTTTTAACGCGAGTGGGTTTAATCAAATAAAGTGGATAAAAAGATGCTAAGTACAGGTATTAAGAAATTCATTTGAACCAGAGTGAGTTGAAGTGTCAGAAAGATATGTTGAAATCGCCAAAAATAAAGCTGGGTAGGTTTCCGCGATCAATCAAGTTAAGTGTGGTGGATAGATTGGTAGGTGAATGGTGAGGGCATTTGTCAGGGGGCCTGTAGATGACCGCCGATTATGATATTTTTAGGTTGGCTTTCTATCTCAACAAATATCGATTCATAGTCAATCGCATGAATTAGGTTTAAAAATCATGGCGAATTTGTAATTAAGATCATTGGAAATGTATAACGCCCCCCTCCCCCTCTTTTGAAACGTCTATGGCAATGGGCACTGGAATAACCATCAATGTTATTTAGAAATATTTAGGGATTTGTTATCATTCAACAAAGTTTCACTAAAAGCTAATAAGGGGAATTTATGATTAGTTGTCTTTAAGAAGTATGTATGCTATAAATATTTTATTTAGCTGCGGGAATAAAAATGAATTAGGCTTTAAGGTTAGTAGAACTAGGTTAAGTGTTTGGTCGATCATTGAAAGTATCGCTACAATAGTAATGTACAATTATCGTTGTTATTATTGAAATCGTCGGTACTCGTTTCGATCAGGGTTTATCGTCCGTATCGTTAAAGTTAATGGATTAATTGTTAGTTTGAGTAAAGTCAAAAGATAATTTTATGAGTATTGTAAAATGACTTAATTCATATCTTAAATCTTCAGCATCATATATGATTAAATGGCAGGATGTGACCGTTTTACAACCTGCCAATACAAGATTCAGTGATTGGAATGATTGGCATCATCAGAGTGATTCAAAGCGCACCGGTTGTGGGCTGACTGGTAGCAGATAAGCGCCAGAAAGAAATGAATTGTTTGCCTCTGAGTTGTTTACTACAATAGAACATGACATTGAGCTACATAATAAGCAAGACAGAAGAAAAAATATACAGAAATTGATAATTGAAAATTAACTACACAAAAATCTTATTACAAAACAAACGGAAACTCAAAAAACCCTGAGATGAGATTAAGCCAAGGGGCCTGTAAACTGAGATGAACGGGTGGTATATCATCTCAGGGTTCATAAAACAATGAAGGTGTTATCGATCCACGCACAAGATTGTAAGGAAAATAATGACAGAATGAAATACGAGAGAGCAAAAGAGGAAATCAAAGAAGCAAATACCCGTGCAGAGATCCATATAAAAATACACATTTTTTTTATATATCTTTCTTTTTTGGTGTTGATTTTTAGGCATTGCGAATGAACATTGGGTATACATGGAAAAAACGTGAAAATCTCAACATACATAAATATATAAATGAAACATGATAATGCCCGGGGGGGGGTTCTTGGATTTTGGTCGGGTACCCATGCTCGTTCCAAAAAAAGATGGGGGGGGACGAGCTGCAAATGCGGGACTACCGCTAGGGGTATCAATCACAATATTCCAGTTCTAGTCCCGCTAGGGGTATTAAATCAGTTGTGATTGTGATGGGTCAATGATACAAATGGGGAAAAATTAACCTAAACATCTCAAGCCAAATAACCCTGAGTGTGTAATTTTTCTTGCAGTAGCACAAGTGTAATTTTTCTTGTATATTAGATATTTTTAAAGGTATATCTTTTATTCACGTATTTAGAACGGGTCCCGCAAGGGGTATAATTTCACTGCAAATCGGTCCCTTGGGTATATTTTACAGCAACTTGCCACAGAACTGGCCCTTTAGGGGTATATTTTCACTTGAAAAATTGGTCCCGTTGGGTGTCACCTTCAGAACCCCGGAACGAGCTGGGTACCCAACAACCCCCTGAGAACCCCCCGGATCACAATTGGAAAGTTTTTATCGTCACTTTAAAAAAAAAAAGGTCCTGAGACCTTATCAACAACGGATGCGAGAGATCATTCCCTTCCAGAGATCGATACAATACATTAAATATTACAAATAATAATATAGCATCACATTGAAATGCAAAGCACTTTGGTAGATCTATTACATATACAGTTAGAAGAATAAATTATAAAATATGCAACCATTTGAACATGCAATGTAGAACTCATAATGCAGATAATTGTGTAAAACACAGACATTTTACATGATAAATTCTAACGACACCAATACATGTAGAAATTATATCATAATACTCATAATGACCATTGAAACAAATGAAACTAAGCAAGTGTTTGGTCGATCACTGCACTTTATGTTTGAACATAATGAAAAGAGTAGAGCTAAGAGCAAGACCCGTGGCAGAATCGACAAAGAACATGAATATTACACTCAATTGAAAACAACAACGGGATTTGTTTATACTGCCGAATGCATGTCATGGTCAATCCAGATGGCTGCCAAGAAGTTCACCAATATGATCACCAAATCAGGTTTGGACCGATAGGGTACTTAATACTTACTTTAGTGGTGGTTTGCGGGGTAGTGTAGTTACCATTTTAAAGGTGGTGAGGTGTCCCTTAAAATCAATTATGAAACCATTGAGAGCTTACATCAGGTCATCCAAAATGGCTGCCAATAATGGTCACCAATAGTGCCGCTTAATCATGTTTGAGATTTACGATGCTTCATATTTCCAAAGAGTGGCACAGAGGTGTTTTTCTCTTTTTGGGAGGGCAGTAATCCAATGCAAGCAGATTATAGGTGGTTACTTGATTTTTTTCTATTCATTTGTATGTAACAGCTTTTATGGTGGCATTAGTGATAGTTGTTTGGTTTTCATAAATATAACATTGTACAATCCCTTTAATTTGGGAATTTAGGAACTAACATTGAAATAATATTTGAAGGATTATTTTCGTGTTGAAAAGGAGAAAATTAGGCCAGTATTCCTTTAATATCAATATGAACGTAACCAGGGTATTTCGCAATCTCGGTAGGTGTCGACTAATGAGAGTGCTGGTTTGTTTGTAGCCAATCCTAGAACAGTATTTCTGTTATATAAATGAGCTTCCGGTGTTTCTGTGCGGCTCCTTCTCGCCACGCTGCGCCCTGATTGGCTTGATCCGACTCTCTTTGTATCCTACTGTCGGAGTTCGTGGGATCCGGCTGTTTTTGTATAAAACTACTGTACATTATTTCTCCAGGCAGTTGAGATTTAATCTTAAGAAGAGCACATTGGGTATGTAAATACAGGTACATTTTATAATTGAAGAAGACAGAATAATATTTTGGTTAGAATTATTTTAAAGAAGCCGCTAGACTAACCGTACGTTGCAAGATGATAAAAGGCAGCAGAAAGAAGTTTACATATACATTGAATAATACTAAATTATTTCATTGTGATTGATGGAAAGTAAGCGAAATAATCGTGCTTATGACGTCAGATTCTATGAAATAGATCGGTCTTTTTTCTATACTGTACCGCCAAGTATACCACTAAATCCCAGCGGCATTGCAACCCATTCCAAGTGCCGAGCTCTTTTTTTCTTCACCCGCTCCGACCAAATCTGAGTGTATTCTCCTCTCCAGAATTCACATAACACTCCAACCCTGTCCAAAGGCTCCGAACTCTCTGCCCGCTCCGTGCTAACTGCGGGTGGTGTTCACATACCTAGACTTCGCACTCGGTGTTCCACCCTGTCCAAGTCTCTGAGCTCATCTTCCTCCTAAGCTCCATGGTGCTCCTCGACCAAAACTTTAACCTGCACAGCAGCACTCCAGCATGTCCGCAATCGCTCCAATCTCATCCGTCTCACTCCTACCGACTCTGAATGGCACTCCACCTCCAACGAGCTCTCACAACCTCCTGCCAACCTACGCGCTTTGCGAGCTCCTCTGCGTCGCTTCTAAAACTCTGACTTGTACTCGCCTGCTCCAACTTCACACAGGCACGCCAACCAGTCCCAAGCGCTTGAGCTTCCTCTACGTAGGTGCTACAACTTCAAGTGGCGCCGCCTCCTGTTCAGACTTTCGTACCAGCACTCTCCCACCCTTGTCCAAAGGCTACAAGTATCCCTCCTACCGACCCTGAATGGTACTTCTCCTGCAACGAGCTTCGCATCAGCACTCCTGCAACCCTTTCCCTCTCCTTGCTCAGACTTCACACCGGAACTCCAACCCCGTCCAAGTGCTCAGAGCACCACCTTGCGCCTACCCTGGCCGAGCGAGAACCAATTGCTCAGCACCTGTAAGCCTCAGCAGCACCTATATTTCCTGGTACAATCCACGCCTAGCACTGCATCGTGTTCAAGCTCTGAGTCATCACTGTCTCCGTATCACGATTTATCCACTGCAATCGAGACTGCGCTTTATTCTACACCTGAGTTTGGATGGTAAGGATTCTTCGACCATGTTAACTAAGTCAGGCTATGAACTGGGATGCAGAACAATGCTGCTGCATCTAGTTGTAATAAATACTCCTCACCCTTTCTTTTCTCCCTGCTCCCCGCCCCACTGGTTCATAATATCTCAAATAACATTTTACATCTCTGCTATTATTCCAGTGTGGACGTCCGGGGTTCATGGTTCTGGAGTTGCCCTTCATATCCCTACTACATATCAGCAATCTTCAACCTTGCTCTCCGCATTGGTTTCCTTGTACCTGTGTACACGTGCACCACTACCACTTACGAGAAAACAAATCGGTGTAACTTCTCCTTTAGTTAGCATCGTAGGCCCCAATTGTTCACTTACAGTAGGTATATTTCCTCCAAATGATTCCAGATCACCCTTTAACATCTAAGCTTGGACTCTGACCGCCCAGGGAATGTTTGAGGTAATAACATTTCCTTTGTAATTATCTTTTGTAGATACCAGGAATATAATAACCTGCCACGGCTTCCTCTAGACCAGACACAACCTGCCGCCGCGTACAATGTACGCATGCTTGTACAACCAGTTGTACTTAGGCAGCAGCATTTTGAATGACTCAATGTAACTGGGGATAAGAATAAGACCAGGATAAGATTACTGTATGAGTAACCTCACGGTGGCCTATGTTGATGGGCCACAGTACATCACTCACTTACGTTACTTGTTGAATGAATGAGTTGACCTCACAAGTATATAACTGGACGCCATAAAAATAACACTGAGTTAATATTCAGAACTATATATCAAAACCCAAATGTGGATAGACGGGCATATTGGGTGGCCTTATTGCATCCATCTTTGAATTGACCATGACGCAGGCTCTCAATGGTTTCAGATTGATTTTAATGGATCCCTGGCCATCTTTAAGAAGTTGACTACACCACGAATACTACTAAAAGTATTGAGTACTCTATTCTCCCTGTATGGCGGCCATATTGCGACTTCTTGGCGCCATCTTGACGTGACCCATGATTGTAAGCTCTCAAGTCATGTAAATTGGTTTTAATGATTCCTTGAGCTCAAAACGGTTGACTGTACACAACACCGCTTATAAAAGTAATTTTTAATACCCTATTGCTCCAAACTTGACTTGGCGGCAAAATTTGGGACTTCTTGGCATCCCTCTTAGAGTTAACCATGATGTAGCCTTCATTTAATTAATTGGGTTTTAATGGATTCTTGACTTCAAAAAGATTGAATAGTACCAAAATCATCCTCCCTTGTTAAATATAACAAAATTATAGCTGAAAATGGGTACTGGCGGCCATCTTGGACGCCCATCTTGAATATCTCAACGCTCAAGGGTGCGGTAATTCTGAAAGCGGACACTTCCGTCTACACAAATCAATCATCAAATAAACTATATACAAAATTTTCCCATGGGTCATCTGAAAATCCAGTTCCGCTGCTGGACTAACACGTTACTATAAACATTACAAACATATGAGACCATTTCCACTAAATTGAAAGCGTTTTTTAGTTTTGACCCCTGTAGAAGCTAAATTTGACATGTACCTAAATAACGGTTTTCAGCTTATAACTCCATAAGGTAATCCAGAGATACTAAACTATACATTTTTTTAATCCTTGTGACATACGCATTTGATATGCAATAGAGTCAATATACTACCGCATCTAGCATACATTACACATTATGACTTTGCCTCTGCGTAACCATGACCTAGGCCCCTCAGACTTGGCACTCCCTTCTAGAATGTTTCTGTGGGACCTACGAGTTAGTGTGCAAAAGTTGGCGCTTCATCACGCCGTGTCACGACTTGGCCCAATGTGGCTCTTACAACTGAAGCTATTTGATTTCGTTGGATGCTATCCTAGTGTAATAGCGATAGCCGTAACACAAGCGTTGAAAAAAGTGCGCCCGGCCGGATTCAAACCGGCGACCTCCGTATTTTAATATACATATAACGATATCTATTTGTTGAAATTTTAAATATTAGTTAAACCTGCCATTTTGGAGGTTTCTATAACCAAGAAACCAAGTTTCAGGTAGACAAGGATGGATGTTATGAATCTTGTACTGAGATAGCCGCGCACACAAGCGGTAAAAAAAACATGGAGCTTGGGCCGGGATTCAAACCGGCGACCTCCGAATCTTACTAGCAACGGCGCTCAACAAATGAGCTATCAGGACTGGTTGGTGGGGCCGAAAGGATTATCATCTTAGGTGTTCTGTTCGAAAGGTGTCCATCGCTTCCTAGCGGATAGCGTCAGAACGGTGATGATTTACCAGAGAAGATGGAACTATTTCATCTACAATATATTGTTTTGAAATTTTAACTACTTAATTCTCCAGGTAGACAAGCGGAATATATAATCTTCCCCTGGGGAGAGCCAGCGCCACAAAAGCGTTGAAAAAAAACATATGCATTGGCCGGAATCGAACCGGCGACCTGCATGGACTCCCCGGCTGTGGCTCATGTGGTTAGAGCGCCGTGCTAATAAATAGGAGTCGCCGACCACGCGAAACTTGTTTTTTTCATGATTCTTGTGTGAGCTGGGGGTATAAATTTAGACCGCGTTAAACCAGGGTAATCATACATGAGTGGACCGTTTTTCTTTCAAACATACTACAAAAGTTAAAAAATAACGGTAAGAAAATTCCTAATGGAGGTCGTTTCGGCCCATCATGAGGAATTTTCTCACCCCATTAGTGACAACTTCCGATTATGTTGAAAGCAAAAAGGTCCACTCATGTAGGACTAACCCGGATTTAAACCCGGGTTAGTCTCCCTTCAGAATACAAGCCATAATCTTCTTTGAATTATATAATATACTAGTCCTTAATTTTGGAACCTGATTCAATATTCCAAACCAATTAATCCTTATGGGTTGCTGGTGTTATCCTGATTAAATTTAGATTTGGGGGCGCGGATATGTTTTTTTTATAGAAAACAACAAGAAGTTATCCAGAAAGCCCCACAACATGATGTCATTTAGTGATGAGAGAAGACAGATCGGCTGAATCACGTCCTTGGATGTTCATGGATAAGAGGTTAAAGCAATGACAATGGTTGAACGTTTTGTGCAGTTTGGCTTAAATGATCTGGTCATTGGAGGTACTCTTTTCCGGCATAAGGATATCCACAAACTAACTTGGAAGTCAAAACAAATGGATCACAAAAAACAAATCGACCACTTAGCAATCAACGGGAAATGGCGTCACTCCCTACAGAATGTAAAAGTTCCCCGGGGATGCGATGTCTTCAGTGACCACTATCTTGGTATCGCAAAGGTCAAAATAAAACTAAAAGCACTAAAAGAAACCTGGAACCAAATCATTCCACGACAAAATTGAAATATCTTGCAATCCGTCAAGATTTGCAGCTCAAGCTTTAAAACAGATTTGACTCATTACCAGATGAAGATCCAGGCCACCTGTGGCCAAATTTTACCAGAGTCTTTCAAGACACAGCCAAAGAAACCCTGGATTATAAGGAATTAGCGAGAGAAGAGTGGAGTGGATAAGCTCAGAAACATGGGCTCTGATAGAAGAAAGCTCTCCATTTGGACAAAGGGACAGACAAAAACTTCAACCCAAAGATACAAAAATAAAGATAAGGAAGGGCAGTGCAAGAAGAGATAAACGTATATGGTACGATAACCAGGCTGAGAAGGCAGAGGAAGCGGCAAAAAGAGGCGACACAAAAATGGTGTATAAAATCTGCAAACTTTACTGATGAATGTTCACAGCCATTTACATCAATTAAATCAAATGATGGAACTGTTATAAATACGGAAGATCAACAGGATCTTAGATGGAAGGAATATTTCCAAGAGATTTAAAATCGCCCTCCTCCTGGGAACATACCCACTTTTCATACTCGCTCAACAGAACATGTTGAACTTCTGCAGGTGAACTTGAATTCCATCACTAATACTGAACTAGATGAGCATGAAGCCATACAACATCTTAAATTTGGTAAAGCTCCAGGAATTGATAACATCACCGCAGATATGTTAAAAGCTTGAGGTAACATAGCTTCACAGCAGTTGCTCAGAGTCTGCAACCAGGTTTGGAACAACGAAGCCTGTCCTAAAGAATGGAAGCAAGGCATGATAGTTCGACTCCCAAAAAATGTGATCTTTCCATCTGCAACAACTGGAGGGGTACCACACTCTTATCAATATACTCTGTAAAGTTAAAGCTTTCTGTGTGGTACTCTTAAAGGTGCAACAAGATATTTCAGGTCATCTATATTTTCTGTGATATGTAGTGATGTCATATGGATTAGACACTCAATAGATCCCTACCATTTATTTGGCTACAGAAATAACTTAAAATGAAAACAAAAGGTGATTTGTATATGCTTATACATAGAAATGTAAGCGGAATATCCTATTTGCTCCTATAGGAAATTAAAAATTTCACATTTTTTGTACCAAAGAAATTAACAATTCTCAGCTTAATCCTTTCAGATGGGAATATTTTTGATAGAAAGCTTTAGACCAGTGCAAACATCAGAATTTTCATATTTTTTAGGAACATCTGTTATTAGAAAATCTCTCGTTGCACCTTTAAATCGCATCAGTGATGCTGTTCCTGAGGGAACAACAAGCGGTATCAGACCAAGTAGATCATGTGCTGGACAAATCTCCAGTTTAAGAAAAACTGTGGAGAAATGTCTAGCCTATCAAACATCAATTATAGTCAACTTTATAGACTTTGCCAAGGCCTTTGACATCCTGCATAGATCATCTCTCTATGGAAGATCATGGAGCTGTAAGAAAATAATCAACATCATCAGAGATTTGTATGATGGATCTGAATGTTGTGTAAGACGGATAATGGCCAGGCTGATTGATTTCAGATATTTACTGGTGTTCGCCAAGGATGTATTTTGTCACCTCTACTCTTTGACGTTGTCATATAGACTGGAAGTTAAAGAGGGCAATCGATGTCCCAAATATGGGAACCGAGTGGATTACTGAAAAACAACTAGGTGATCTAGATTTTGCAGATGACATTGCCCTGCTTTCAGACAGCAATGATAAGCTTCTGTCAATGACAAACAAAGTTGCTGCTGATGTCAGTTCAGTTGGATTACAAATGCATCTAAAACAGAAGTCATGGAAGTCGGTGACCTCAAAGAAAATATCCCAATCACACTAGATAGTACAACTTTTAACACCACTACTGGTTTCACATATCTTGGCAGTTACTGCAAATGTCGAAGTCTGCGATGGAATATCACGACGCATCGGAAAGGCCAGCGCTGCATTTAGACGCCTGTACAAGATTTGGAAAAGTAAAAAGATCTGTTTGAAAACAAAACTCAGTCTCAAACTATATAATAGTAATGTCAGCTGGGTTTTCCTTTATGCAGCCGAAACTTGGCAGCTGCAGCTAACACAGATTCGTAAATCATGGCCTTTGTAGCCGCTGTTTCTACGCACATCTTGGGGAAAAATGGTCGTATTTATACGTCGCCAATCTGAGGTCCGGAAAAGAAGTAACCGCCATATGTGGACCTATCTGAGGTTCTGCTAACTCGAAGGCTAACCTTGTTTGGGACATATCCATCGTCTGCCAGAATTCCGCATAGCAAACCAAGTAGTTAGGAAATGGATTCCTGTAGGGAAACGTTCCAGAGGAAGACAGACGATGACTTGGAAGAGCACCATCGAAAGAAGTTAGTGGACACCGGTCTAAGTTGGTAAGACGCCTGCGTACTAAGTGCTGACAGAGATCAATGGAGATCCTTCATCGCCTCATTTGCCAGTTGCTAGTCTAAGTAAGGATGTCTTCTGTACTTGTCAACTTTTTTTAAATCTTTTATGTGGTTTTGTTTTTATCTTAATGTGTAATTTAGCTTAAGTATAGGGGTGACCCACTCTGGCCTAATTGGCCTTTTGTTTCCTGATGGTGTCAACTTTATTTTGGGTAGGTATGTGCCGCCCGGATTTCAAAAAATGAGGCTCCGGAGCTGATTTGAGGCCTAAAAAATGGGGTCTCTGGAACTATAGGTTTCCGAAAATTTTAGAAAATAAGCT